>JARHVA010003360.1:1010000-1195000 GCA_037957365.1 Torreya grandis
GCAAATTTAATCTAAAAATTAAGTTTAACTCTTAGATAAAATAAATAGTTTAAATATTAGATTCTAAAACTCTCAATTTTCATTTAATGACATAGAAATTGGTTGCAAAATGCTCTAGGAATGAATGTGAAGTATTTAGCAAAATCTATAAATTTGCTCCTACATTTAAAACTCATGTTTTGTGTCTTTTTTAATTTCTCATAATTAATATTAGTGTCTCATTAATTCATTCATGAACTAAATTAAATGAAATAAACTTATAATTAACTAAAAAGTAAAATTGACACCAAACATGATAACAAAATTCACCCATTTGGGATACATCTTTAGGTTTGTGAAATAATGAACCAATACATTTTAAAATGATGTAAATGTCAAAAATTTACCCACTTACATGGCAATGGATTTATATGACCTATAATGTGATGTTTAAACTAATTTTGAAGACTTTAAATTTATCTTCTCAAAATCTATAGCACCTATTTATCTTTGTTTATACATTCAAGCAATTATTCTCCAATAAGAATATCTATAAAACTCTTAAAAAAGGCATATGTTGGTTGAGGATTGTTTTTGTATTTATTTTAGACCTAAAACTCATTAAAGGAACCCTACAACTATATATACATATACATCCTCCTTAGCTTATAGGATAGAAACATTGAAAATAAAGTCAAGTTTCTCTGTGTATCAATACAAAAATACATTTCTTCCTTATCTATCACCATTTAATAGAAGAAATCATTTTAATATAGACTTGGGTATGTATTACCAATACTATCAATAGAGACAATGTTTATAAAAATAAGCTCAGAACTTCAAGATATAATGTCTATGTTTCAAAGCTTACCAAATAGTTGAACATGTTTATGTGTCAAAACAACTTTGTATTCACCTAGATAAAAAGCCTTTTCCATTCACTATAGTCCCAAAAATTTGCATGCCTAAAAATAGAATTAATCTCTTTCTTCCTTTCCCAAAGGTCCAATATAGGCTAAGACATATTTAATTTAGAACTGTGTATAAAGTTTCCATTTACAATATCTAACCATATGTACCTTTCTTCTAAAGCCAAGGATTTTGACAAGAAGGATAAAAATTATATTAAAGTATACATACATCATGTAGATACATCTTAATCTCAAGTTTAGGTTAAATTGAATCATATTTTCTCTATCCCTTTTTTGATGGCATAGTCTTATCAATACCCAGCTTGACTTGGCTCAGCATGTTAGATGGATACATCCATCTATGTTATAGGATTAGGTTTTCATGTAATTTATAAATACCTTTTCTTGAAAAAAATATATTCCAAATATATTTTTTCATATGGGTCTTATATGTGAATATCCTAAAGCATAGATATTTCATCTTGACCCAATGGTGATGAGAACAGACCATACTTTTATCATCTTGAATAGATTCAAATTCTTTCTTTTTGGGCTTATAGAATAATAGAATCATATCACCTTATTCTTTCAAATATATGATTATCACCTCTCCTTCCACCATAAACTCTACTATCCATTCAAATAAACTATATAACACATTTGTCTGCCTATCCCATTCAATCAGTGAGATTATACAACACCATCCTCTGATAGAGTCTTGACTAAAATCAATCTACAATCATACATCATTGTATATCTTTGAAGTTTAAGGATATATAATAGAATAATAATGAATTTTCACTATTAGACATACATACATGCATACATACATTATATATATATATATATACAAATATATATATACATATATATATATACATATATATATATATATACATATATATATACATATATATATATATATACATATATATATATATATACATATATACATATATACATATATACATATATATATATATATATACATATATATATATATATATATATATATATATATATATACATATATATATACATATATATATATATATATATACATATATATATATATATATATACATATATATATATATATATATATATATACATATATATATACATATATATATATACATATATATATATATATATATACATATATATATATATATATATTCATCATGACCTTGTAAATAGATGTTTGCTCATGGCTTGGGTTCAGTCTATTACTTTCATGATCAAAATCCATAAAAATATGGAAGAATCCTCCTCATGTCACCTACTATCAATTCCAATGGATTCACCATTCTCTCCATAATCTATTTGATTCCTTTTTTTAGAGATATGACACTAATTATTTATTATTATTCATCTATGCATTCCAAACATTGTTGTTCACCTATGCAATCCAGCCATCCTTGATTTGTGGCAATGGATTTATTCTAAGAGATTAATATCCCACCTTTGTTATAATAATCAATACAAAAGGCTTTAAATAGCCTTGGAACTCACACCTAACTCATGGCTTTCTCCACATCTTCCACTATTTTTTATGGTTGTCTTAAAGATCCTTCAATGATTGGTAATCTATTTAACACCATGTTTCCAAACATGGAAAAATTGTGGTGAACACTACCATGTCTACAATAAAATTATCTATATACATGTTGTTCTCTTCACGATGCCCATGTGAAATTCAAGGCAAGTGGAGTTTTGGTTATTGGTCCTAGGAATATAAGCATTGACTTATATTTGATAACATGCATGTGGAACTCCTATTAAATTAGGATTATCAAGTAACAAACTATCAAGAAAAGTTTATTAAAACAATATCCAATGACATATCCGATGGTTATTAAAAACCATGATTAAATAGGATATTTGGATTAAATTAAATCATATCCCATGGTTATTGATAACCATAATAAGTAAGATATTAATAATAATATAAAAATTATGGTGGGAATAATCATGGATATGTAGAATAAATATTTTCCAAACTATATCATTAAAAATCCTATAGATCATTAGCTTTATGAATGAACATTAAGGAGGTAAGGAGGTTTTGTGCTTGTAAAACCTCATAGTGGAGTTTGGAAAGATGTGAATGGTTTTGGCCCAGAATGAATTGTTTGATCAATTTTTATGATTGGATATTATAATGGACTCTTCCAAGTACCTGTAGGTGGTAGTGGTGTGTTAAGGCAGTGAATAGAAGATACAAAAAGTTGGTTATTTTGAGAGAATTTGATGCTACAGGAAGAGTTGACAAGGTCAACACATGTAAGTTAATGGATATTTTAGGTGAAGAATTTTTATTGAGGTCCATGTAGTTTTTTTGGAAATAAAAATCGTCTTTTTTAATCCTTTTGGCCAATTAATTTTTCTTATCATTAAATTTGTAAAGAGTGAAAATAGTGAAAGAAACTAGATAGTGTGATAAAGAGTTTAGGTAAGAGTTATATGTTAATAGGGATGAATACAATGTTTTTGGGTATTATCTAAAAACCTATTAGTCATATTTCCTTGGTTGGTAAGTGTTTTTTATTCCTATACTAAAGTTATAAGGTGTTAACGAAGTGACTTGTCTGTGTAAGACAAGATAGTGGAACCCAAGATAGTGAGAATGATCTGTAGGAGTAAAGTTTCCATTGAAACATAATAATTTTGTGTTATAGGATTATATAATAAGTTTTTATGACCTTTTACATGAATTATAGGATCTTTAAATTATTTCATCAAGTTTTAGAAGTCATGTTCACCATGATTATCTTTTGAGTTAGATTGACTACTTCAAGAGTGATAGGGAAAGTGATGTGTTTAAGCCATTATGAAAAGAGGTGATGCATATAATGAATATAATGTTGTTTTTTGAGACATAAATTTTATATTAAAGATTTTTTTAATCTATAAAAATATTTTGAAGTGTTGAGATGAGGAAGCCAAAAGGGCTTGTCTAATTGTGTATGCATAGTGTGAGAGTGGTCTAAGGAATTGTCTATTAGACTAATGAATGGTGATAAAATAAGATAAATGTATAATTTAGGTCTATATATAATAAAAATAATACTTTTACATGTTAATTATATATCTTTGAATCACTCTTACAAGTGCTGCACTTGAACATTTACATGATTGTACTTTGATTGTGTTTGACTGTATTAAGTGTCCTTATTGTAGAGGTGTTTTTGAATGCTTAGAGCTTGAGTGTTGATGTCCAATGGAAATTTTAGGATATTTAAATAATAAATTATATATTTATGTTATTTTTTAGGTGGTTTTTCTATAAAATTGATTATATGACTCAATTATAGAAGATAGAATTTTCTATGTTTTAAGGCCTAATGGTGAGGTTAAAAGGCCTGGTTCAAGTGGTGAGTTGGATTTTAAAGTGAAATAGACCTATATGAGAGTGATAAAGGTTATATTGGATTTTTATTTGATTTTTTACATCTAATGGTGAAGGTTGAAGGTGGTCCAAGAGGTCATAAGTGTAACGTGTGGATGTGAAGACCTATTTGTTTTAGGTCTCAACTAAGCCTAATGGAGAGTTTAGGTATTAAGGACAATGGCCAACCCATGGATTGGTTTTATTAAAAATTTAATGTGTGTGTGGACATATTATATTTATAATTAAATTATGTAAAGTATCTTGGTTGACCAATATGGGTTAGATGAAGAAGTATGGTATAAAGGCAAAGCCCAATTGGCTTATTTGGACTAGTGTGTGTGGACATAACAAAAGGAGAGAACATTTGAAAGAGAAGGATAACTTGATTTAGGACCATAATATGGTGAATAATATCATTCATACATATATGATCAAGTTTATGTAGGTGGGAACATGAGTTATTAGACCTAATGAGCCTAGAAGAGGCATACTGAGCGAAGGATCCTAAATGGCTTGTATGATGTAAAGAGGCATGTTTGAAAGATTTAGAGAAATATAAGTCCATAATCAGGTGTGTTAAAAATAATATTAGAGGTTGAGATTGGTTTTAAGGTAATTTAGTAGGTTTTTTATCATCTAAGGGGTTGTAGTCTCCTTGATAGTTGGTGTTAGCTAACGGTTAAGTGGGTATTTGACTAAATTAAGGGGTGGGTGCTCTTTAGTCAATTGGTGTTGGTGTAAATTGAATATTGTCATTATAGGATAGTATTAAATTTCCTTGGTTTAGTGGGTTTTATCCCTCAATAGGGTTTCCCACATAATCTCTTGTGTTATCTTGTGATGTGTTCTTATGGTTGTTTGTCTATGCATTATTTTATCTTATTTGAATGTATGCTTCATGGAATGGTAAATAGAATTGAATATACATTATTTTAAATTAATTCAAATACATATTAGTAAATAATTACAATAATTGGTATTAGATAGAAACCTTTTTTATGATTCTTTATATCCTACAGGTGATCCTAAGTAGCTTGAAGTGTGATAAGGATAATGTTCATCTTGTTTACAGTAATAGATAAGTTTGTGAAGATCATGGTTGAGGTTTACATAGAATTATGCATGTTGGCACTAGAAATATTGAATAATAAGGATTATTTTGAATAAAATCCAAATATAAAACCTAATTTGATATATAAAACGACCTTCAAGACATGTTGAAAGATATTCCTATTTGTATTAGGTCTTCATGAGACTTAACTAGGGTATGAGAGCTAATGAATCTTTATAAGTGAGAAAAAATGGTTTCTAGATACTTAAGCATGGATAATACCCATAAAATAATGGAAATAAAGTATATAACTAGGTTTTTTTCATTGAGAGATCTAAAAATGTGCATTTGTATAGGAAAATCACCATGAAAGTTGACTATCTCAACATCCTCTAAATGGTAGACTAGTGTGACTTGCTGAGTTCAATGGTGACCTTGGGCACTCAAGAGTATTGATCAAGGTGATTTAATATATTATAAAAGTAATTTATCTCTTTAATATTCTTTTTTCAAGGTTATTTTGGTATGTTATATGAAGAACATGCCTAATTATTGAAAGATAATGATATGAGGGTTTGGTGTCTATAAACCCTAATGTGAATGATTTTAATATTAATGGATCTATCATAAAATATGGAGATATATGATCATTAGGTGAATATTTTGTAATATTTTTATAATTATTTATCTTTTTTAAAATACATATGTGATCCCTAATTAAGGTTCAATATGCTAATATCATAATAGGTGTGTGTAAGCATGTCTGGTTTATAAGATCAATGTTTTTTAAAGAGTAAGTTAACTATCCTATTATTCCAAAGTATAAATATGTTTTATAGAGTGAGTTGGATTTTAATTAATGTCTTAATAATGTACAATAGTACTTATAAATATTTCTTATCATGTATCATCACAAAAATATTATAAAGTTGAGGAAGATTGCAGTAGTGCCTTTGAAAGTTGTTTTGTGAGATGTCTTTTTTACTTGATGTCAAGATGACCTCATAAGGTATTGAAGGGACATAATATTATTTTGTGTTTGATTTTAAGTGGTTTATAAGTCTAAGGATGAAAATATTTGAGTCATCATAAGCATGGTTTTGAGTTTGTATGTCAAAGGTTGAAGATTGGTGTTGGTAGAGTTGCTTGTTGTTCTTTGTCATAAAGATGAGATGCTCAGTGAGAATAAGGATAATATTAGGATAATGTATTACTTGTGATCATTTTATTTATGCTTTTAAGGTAAGTAAAGAGTTCTTAAAAATGTTGTTTTAAAATTTTCTTTTGAGTCTGTGCCTTATAAATGAGATGTTTTAAAAAGGGAGAATGATCTAAGGATCATTAAATGCTTGTTGATGAATGAGGATTTGTTATGCCATGTTGTGAAGTTGTTCAATCCTTATTGAGGTTGTATAATTTATCTAATAAGATAGATATAAGTAAGAATGAGTGGATCCATGTTTATTAGGTTTCCATATGACCTATTGGTAACATAAGGTATGATGGTTCCTTCATAATGATAGTGAATGATTGCAAGTTGTATAAAGCATGGAAGAGGCTTATGGAGGTTGGAAATGAAGTATTTGACATGGTTTTTTACCTTGGTAAGGTAATTATGGGACACTATCTCTCAATTTTTAGCACATTTAGAAAACTTGTTGAATATGATTTTTTCTAGATAGAGCATGGAGTTAGGGGGAGCTAACTTAGATAGCTTGGGAGGCTTGGAGAGATGTGCATGATGTCAATGGGAGCATATGTAAGATGTTCTAGTTTCAAATTTAAGTCATGATGGAGAATTTTGATATAGATATAATATCAAGAAAAAATTCACAAAATTTTATATGATGACTTGATCAAACCTAGTCATAAGTTTGAAAATGTATTGGATCTTCATGTATAGACACAAGGGGATCTTGTGATCTTTTTAAGCCCAAGTGGAGAAGTTTAGAATGAGGTATACATAGAGTAAGGGGAAATTTTTTTTCATCTATGTGTATGAAAGGTAAGTGAGTCTCTTGAGCACATAAATCATATTTTAATAAATGCATGATGTTAAGGGGAGCTTAGTTGTTCTTTAGTCCACTTTGTCATTAATGGAAAAGGGCGAGAAGGAGAAAAAGAGGTTACATTAGTGAAAAAGGGGGAGATTTTTGGAAAAATTATTATCACTAATGTCAAAGGTAATTACAAAGTGGTGATGTCATGTTTGATCATGTAAATGAGGTGGCAAATAAATCAATAGTGGTATCAAGGTCAAGGTTGAGACCTAGTCTTTTCATTAAAAGGTTTGTTTAAAGGTCTAATGATTAAGATTGATGAGGAATTATTGTGACATGATGATGATGTATTAATGAGTTTGAGGATAAAGTTGTGTAAGGAAGGTTTAAATGTATACGATCTAAGGGGATCATTGTTTGAGGTTTGCCATGTTGTTTCCATCATGTTGATGTTGTTTCAAGTCAAGAAGAGAAGACAAAGTATGTGAATAGTGGTAGGGTGGTATTCTCATACACCTTGTGTGTTGTTATAGGCTTGGTATCCTAATGTGTTGATTAGGATGAGACTATGGAAAATAAGGTTGGTAGATGTGGAGCATGGCATGAAGGTGTATAACATGTTTTTGATGTAGTGAGAGCATTTGAAGAGGTTTCAAGGTGGTTTCTTGGTCAAGATATGGTATGTTTTCCTAATCCTAGTTTTAAAAGAGAGAGAGTGAGACATAATAATGGGTAAAATTCATTTTCATATTTATTCAATATCCCATGAAATTTGTCTAAGGTACTAGAGTGTTTGTCAAGTTTTAGGTCCTAGCTTGAAGGACAAAGTGTGAAAAAGTGTCATAAGGCTTCTAGGTGTGATAAAATGAAGAGATAAGAACTTGAGAAAAAGTTTTTGAGGGTAATAATAAGATTTTAAAATCATTTTGTAGAGAAACCAAGCCCTCATCTTTATGAATGAATGCTAATAAGGTAAGAAGGTTTTTTTGCTTGCAAACCCTCATAATGGAGTGATTGGAAATATGTGAATGGTTTTGGCCTAGGATGAATTGTTTGATAAATTTTGATGATTGGATATTATATATGAATACTCCATAAATCTCTATGTGGTAGCGGAGTGTCAGGGTAGTGAGTAGAAGGTACATAAAACTAGTTATTTATAGAGAATTTGATGTTATAGGTAGATTTGACTAGGCCAGCACATGAAAGTTGATGGAGATTGAAGGCAAATAATTTTTATTGAGGTTAATGGAGATGTTTTAGTAATAAAAATAATATATTTTAATAATTTTGGTCAATGATGTTATCATATTTCTAAATCTACAAAGAGTGAAAATATTGAAATAAACCAGGTAGTGTGATAAAGAGTTTAAGGAAGAGTTTCAAGTGAGTATGGATTAATCCAATGGTTTTGGGTATTATTTAAATACATATTAATAATATTTTGTTAGTTTTTATGTGTTTTTTATGCTTATAATCAATCTATAATGTCTCATAATGTGAGTTGTCTATGTAAGACAAGACAGTGGAACCTAGGATAGTGAGAATGATCTGTAAGAGCAAAGTTACCATTGAAGCATATGAATTTTGTATTGGAGGATTATATAAAAAAATTATGAAATTTTACATGAATTATAATATATTTTAAGTGTGTTCAAGTGTGATAATTCATGTTCACCATGACTGTGTTTTTAGTCAAAATGACTGCTCCATGTGTGATAGGTAAAGTGATATGTTTGAGCCCTTATGACAAGAGGTGATGTATCTAATGAATATATTGATTTTTTTGAGAGATAATTATTTTATTAAATATTTTTGGAATATGGATAAATATTTTTAGTTGTTTATATGAGGAATCTAAAAGGGCTTGTCTAACTATATATGCACAGTGCAAGTGTGGTATGAGGAATTGGTATGTTAGACCAATGAATGATGCTAGAACAAGAAAAATAAATATTGGAGGTTGATATATAATAATAAAAGGACATAAATTTTTTAATTATATATCTTTTAAGCACTCTTAAAATTTATAAACATGAACTTTTACATGACTATACTTTGATTGTGTTTGACTAGTCTTAGTGGTCCTATTATAGAGGTGTTTTTGGATGCTTAGAGCTTGAGTGGTGATGTAAAATAGACATGGTAAGGTTATTATAGAATTAATTATCTATTAATGTTATTTTTTTAGGTTTTTATTTGATAATATTGACTATATACCTCAATTTTATAAGATAGATTTTTTTGTGTTTTAAGACCTAATGGTTAGTAGGCTAAAAGGCTTGGTTCAAGTGGTAAGTTGGATTTCTATGTGACATGTACCTATGTGAGAGTGATAAAGGATATAATTTAGGTAATTTTGATGTGTTTAATCCTTTGGTTAAGTTATAATGTGGTCTAAGAGGTCACAAGTATAATGTGTGGGTGTGAAGGTTTATTTGCTTTAGGTCTCAACTAGGCCTAATGGATAATTTGGGTCTTAAAGATAATGAAAAAACTATGGAGTGGTTTTATCACCAATGTAACATGTTTTTGGACCTATAATAGGTGTTATTAAATTATTTAAATTATATTTGATGATCAATATGTGTTAGATGAATAAGTGTGGTATAAAGGCAAGGCCTAATTGGCCTATTTAGACTTTTGTGTGTGTGTGTGTGTGTGTGTGTGTGTGTGTGTGTGTGTGTGTGTGTGTGTGTGTGTGTGTGTGTGTGTGTGTGTGTGTGTGTGTGTGTGTGTGTGTGTGTGTGTGTGTGTGTGTGTGTGTGTGTGTGTGTGTGTGTGTGTGTGTGTGTGTGTGTGTGTATTTGTGTGTGGACATAATAAAATGAGAGAACCTTTGAAAGAGAAGGATTAAGTCATTGAGGACCATCAAAGGGTGATGAATATTAGTCATGCATATCTAATCAATTTTATTTAGGTGGACACATATGTCATTAGACTTAATGAGCCTAGAAAAGGAATATTGAGTTAAGGAGCCTAATTGGCTTATATGAGGTAGAGAGGCAAGTTTTTAGGAGTTAGATAAAGATAAATCCATCATAAGGTGTGTTAAACACTAGATCAGAGGTGGAAATAAGTTTAAAGGTGATTTAGTTGGTACTTGATCACCTAGGGGTTGTATCCTCCTTGTTATTTGGTGATAGCTAAAGGTCAAGTAGGTGATTAACTAAATTAATGGGTGGGTTCTCCTTTATTAGTTGGTGGTGGTATAAATTTAATATTTTCATTATAGGATAGTATTCCATGTGCTTGGTTTAGTGCGTTTTATCCCCCATGAGGGTTTCCCACATAATCTCTTGTTGTATCTTATGATGCGTTCTTATAGTTTTTTCTCTATGCATTGTTTGATCTTATGTGAATATTTTCTTTATAGAATGTTAAATGGAATTGAATATACATTTTTGTCTACTGATTCACCCTCCTTATTAATAGATACTTCCAAAAAAAGGTAGTAGATTTCCTTAGTCAACTATAAATTCATGTGCTCTTCATGGTGACAGATATGTGTGACCATAATTTCATAGAGTGGGTCTCACTCTACTCAGATGACCAAGACATCACGGTGACATAAACCATCCTATCACAAGGCAGACAAGTTTATGAATTCTACTTTTCTAACTAGATTTTCTATAAACTTGGACATCTATGTGTTCTTAATAGCACACCTCACCAATGACTCATCGGTGATTTACACTATGAGAAAAACTTATAACACTTTTGCATGACAAATAATCTAGCTAAATTAATGCCACACTTTTACTAAATACACATGTTCATAGACATGAAATTACACATCAAGTATTGTATTCCTTATTACATCACCAAGCTCACAAACAATAAGATAGGACTTTACACACCTATATCATTTCTATCTATACCACAAGAATCTACCAACATATATTTCATGACTAGGTTACCTAAAACAAGGAAATAGCATGACATTGTGTTTGTTTTAATGGATAGGTTTTCTAATATGGATATCATAGTCACTTACAAGACATACATTAATGTATTTGTCACTATGTAATATCTATTTAACCATGTTTAGTTTTATTTTGGGCTTCCAACATCCATTATTTCAAATCGACATTTTTGATTTATAAGTTAATTTTGGAAATTATTATGGGACTTGATAGGTGTCATTTAGATTAGTTGATAAATTTTCATCCATAGTTATTTGTAAAAATCAATGTGGATAATTTCACACTTGTTCATCTTCTAAAAATGTAACACCACACATATGCTTAAACTTGGGATGACAATATATTGCACATTCAACATGCCTAAAATAGAGCCTTCCATACATCTATGGTTCACAATCCATTTCTATCATTTCAACCTCATCACCTATAGACATTTATTACTACACACAAGATGACACTAAGTCATACACACAAGAATAATAAGTAAATAAAGTTGAGAATTTTTTATGACACATCCAGCCTATTCATTAGCAAGTTTAATATATCTTCTCTCACAAATAATAATAGTATAAGTAGTGCCATGATGTACAACACACACCTCATGAATTATTAGTTGGAAATAAAGTTTAGCTTCACCTTTAGAAGGAATGACTAAAAGGTCCACACCAAAATATCAAGCCTCTATGCTATGGTCCTTACACCATTCTATACACAACTAGTGAGAAAGCCTTTATTCTTGATCTACCTTAGTACTTGGGCATATACCCATTCAACACTGATATAATACATAATCATAACATAATTAGGTTTATTCATGCATTTAATATGTATACACACACTATGGACATTTTAATCTATTTTACCTATTATTTCATTATGAATAGAATTTATATTTCCTTCAAGTAAGACTTATACTCCTTTGGATGTGTGTTTGACTGTTCCATCTAAATAGTCTACACACATTAATTCTACACAACTAAACTTAGTTATTCCCCACCCACTCTATTTTGGGCCCCATGGTGTGGATCAGGTCATCTCATGTGATACCCACATTGCCTCCCATGGGCATAGTTGCATTAATCTGTATATTAGCCAATCCTTATATCTATTGATGTGGATCTTATTTCCCTATTATATTTGTGTCATATCTTACCATCCCACCTTATGTATTATCAATACTTTTGTGTTTATAAGACACCCCCTATCATTAGCATCTCTTATATTCTTACATTTATTTTTTTAATTTAGGTTGTGGTGTATCTATGCTCAATTGATTGTAGGGAATAACATACACTAAAACACTCTTATCTACTTATTTCCTAAGAAATTATCATATTCCTATGTAACTAATTATATCTTCACTATATTTATCCACCTGTGAATGGAATGCATAATCATGTGATTTAGGTGGATTTTAATTGATAATTTACTCAATGGTATGGTCCTTAATACCTTGTAGTCTCCAATAAGCTTCAATAGGTTATAATGACACTTTTTATTGATCACCATAATTTATTGCTTCTTCTCTTAGGGAACCCACCTCCTCTATGTGAGATTCATCCACATGCCATCCCCATTATATAGGTCCTCATGACATCTTCCATGTCAAAATATCCCCTCTATCTAGGTTATTATCAATGATCACCTTTTATTAAGCCTAATTATACTTGCCTATTTTCAAATCAAAAACATATAATCTATCCATGTTTGAAGATTATTTAAATTTTTAATTTAACCATGCTTGTTTCTCTTAATTTTTGCTCATTTATTAATTTGGAAAAAGATAAGAAATTAATAATAAGGGTGTGGTAGAAATACCTAGTTGGTGATGCATGCATAATCTAGATGAAAGTGGAGGACTCCTCTTTGGCTAGGAAGGAATAACCTAAAAATAAGAAATCATTAACAAAAGGGATTTTTATCAAGATATTTAAATGGATTTCCTAGATTGAGCTATAGCTAAGAAGCATACACTTCCTAGGAGGCTATCAATCCACTGTTGATAATAATCAAGTTGAAAATGATAAAAGTAACGTACTTGAATAAGGTAAATGAAATGCAATACAAGAATAAATTAGAATTATTGTTAAATAAAATGACTAAATATAGCAAAAGAGGGTCAATAGTCATGCTAAGGTGGGTAAAGTCAAGTTTAAAAAGTCAAAAAAGGGTCTATGAATAGGTAGGAACATAGAAAGTTAGGTTTAGATGGGGTTATAGGGATGAAAATAACTTTCTATTATTTTATACCATAGTGACCATAAGAAGTTAGGTGAACCATTGGTAGTTAGGCTAATCATGAATGGTTGGGTAACCATCAGTGGTTTGGGGTGATCATTGGTGGTTGTGATAACTATCAATAGTTGCCTATATATATTTGAAGGTATTAAAAAATGAGTTACAAAATAGGTGGGTAGCTAGATAATGGTTCTATTAAGGATTTGATACAAAGGAAATAAGGTATATATAGGTTTTATTAGGTGGGGGAGGTTAAAAATCCAAAATAATGAAGACCAAATAGAATATAACTATAGCTTGGTAGATGGCTAATGGATGAAGGCTAGGGAAATTTCCCTAGAGTAATAGTACTTTGGCCTCAAAAGAGAATTTGAAAGAGGTTTGGGTCTCTTTTGATATTATTGAGTTTTTAAAGGAGGATTGGATGTTGGAGAGATTGAATACCTATATGTAAAAATATTTGATAGCTTGAACATAGATCCATTTCACCCCCTACTCCCCTTCTTTTATAGGAAAAGAGAGATGGAGGATAGAAGGTTCCCTAGAGGGTGAGGTTACTGATCACAATTCTTAGAAGTTAATTATCACTACATAAGATGATCATATTAAATTGTGCCTCATTATCTCTCACATAGTTGGTGATGTGTTAAGAAGGTGAGGACCTAACCATCAATGATTAGGCTAACCATTGATGATTAAGCTAACCATCAATGATCAAGTGTCTGAGGGTAAAAGGGTAAAATTAAATTATGTGTGGTTAGTTAAAAGGCTAATTTAGTAGGTTGATGAGTTAGATAACTATGTGGTTAACTAAACTCAAGGTTTGATAGAGGTCTTAAGGCATTTCAACAACTAGAACTATTATGTGTAGTTTTTTATTGTCTACATTTTTCTCTTTTTTGTTATGCAAGTTTAAATTAAAAAGCTTCAAAACAAAAATGGAGTGTTGGTCAAAGGTTTGATTTCCTTAAGTATGGGAGAAGGCATTCCCCATCAAAATGGGAGTCAATGAGGTGAAACCAAAATTGAGACATGGTTTAATAAGCGGTATATGGTGAGTCACAAAGTTGGGGATAAAGGGGTTGGGAATTTGAAATGAAAACATGTGCACAAAATTTGACTAAGTATGATAGTCAAGATTGTGTAAAGAATAAAGTTTCTAATGTTGGTAAAAATAAGGTTGATTTTAAAAGAACAAGTGATAGGGTAACTGGTTCATAGTGTTGGTCATAGTTGATCAGGTTACTCTATAAGTCTCCTAAGTAGGGTTGGTGTTTTTGTAGGTATCCAAAGTAGGAAGTGCTCCCTTAAAAATTACAAATGGTCTAGTTGTACACTAGGTTGTGAAAATTTTTAATGGTTAACATGGAAAAAATGGTGGATGAAATCAAAAAGACAAAGCAAGGTCATCACAAAACATGTGAATAGTTTGGGTCAAAAATAACCAACGTCAAGGTGGACATGGTCTAATGGTTGGGTCAGATAAGGGTAATCTCCAAAAAGTTCAAATTTGGTATGGGGGAGATTATTTTATCTCCAAAGCTAGGGCACTTAAGTATAGGTGCCTAAAAAAGTTTTTTATAAAAATGTGGACTCTCATGACCATTGATAGTCAAAGGTCCTAAGGTTGACTGTTGATGGTCTCTTATATTTTCAATGGTCTAGGGGAACCCTAAAAATCTAAAATATAAAAAAGTGAAGATAAAATTTCATTTTCACTTTTGATAATTTGACTTTGTGCTTTCATGCAATCTAGTGATTTGGTGTTAGGTATTTAACTATGAGAGTTGACTGAGTGTTTGGGTGAGGTGTTGATTGTGGATTAGTTGAGTGTGTTTGAGGAGATTAGCTAGGACCAAACATTTAGGGTATAAAATGACATGGTTGAGTGCTAGGGTGTGGGCTCTGACCTTGACAATGATCAAGGAATGAGGTAGGGGGTGTATTAATTTTGTAGATTAGTTGATTTTGTTATTTATGAAATTGAATTTGGGTAATTTATGATTGTTTTAAAATTGGGTTTGGGTGGTGTTGGTACCAACATAAAACCATTTTTATGATTTTACAAAATAGGGACCCTTGTGAATGTTACAAAACATATGCACCTTGAATTGACTTTGGGAAGGTCATTCTTTATTAAAATTTGAAGATTACTCACTTAAAAATAAATGAACCTCTACATATTTGATTGTGATTGTGCTTTATGTGCTAAACCTAATAATGTTTGTCTTTAGATGATGAAACATAGTTTCTATGAAGAAAGGGAAGGTTCCCAAATGAAAAAACCTTATGATTTGAATTCAAAAATGACTGGAGAAACCTAGTGGGAAATTATATTTCTTTCTATGAAAAAATTTAAGTCTAATTTTATATTAAGGATCGATCATGTTTTAAACATGACCAAACCTTAATATAGAATCATACTTAAGGCATTTTTAATTCCCCCTTTTGTTACCTATTTTTTAGTCAAAGGGCCCCTTTCATTTATTACCAAGAATTTCATTAATGTTTAGCCTAGGCTTCAATCTTAATATGCCTTTTGTGTTTATTAACACAAGCAACATCCTAAGACCGAAACCTTTATCTAAACCATTATGCATATTGAGTCCTAAATTAAATTTGATGCACTTTCATATATCCAATGACTCTTGGTTCCCTAGATATTTGATCCAATGGAAAGAAATCTCTTAGGAGGAACTACACACGAACTTCAAGCTTTATTAAAAAAAAATCTTATGGGATTTAATTTGACAGTCTTGCTTCCATAATTTGACATCTTTGAGGATGTCTTTGACATTAGTGAGACCATCAAGTTAAACCTCATTTGAATTTTTACCTAAGTCTAAAAGGGTACCACATTAATGTTTTGACCTTATGCTTAGCATAATAAACCTTATCTTTAAGTTCATTATATTTATCTATGTAATAGACTTAGGACTAATGATTTAAATTAAGCCTATATATATAACCTATCATAATAACTTAAATCTTGTGGACTTTTATAGATCTAATGATCTGTAATCATTCAAAAGGTCTAGATCTAACAACATGAAGATAAAAGGCTCCCTAGAGTTCAAAGATAATTAGTTTTGACCTCTTAGATCATGATCAAAGGTCCTCACTACATTGCCTATCTTAATCCAATGGTGTACATTGACTTTGAAGTCTTGGAAGTTCTTGACATCATGAACTGTGTCACTTCATAATTTGACCAAAAGAATTTTTTAGGCTTAAAATTGATAGTCTCACTCACATCATTTGACATCCATGAGGACATATTTGATGTTAGTGAATCCATTAATTTTAAACTTAGCTAATTCTTTTAGCCTAAGCAAATGGGGCATTTTTAAAAGGCCTTTCAAAAGAATCCTTGGCATATTAACATATAAAACTTAGCATAAAAGGATTTAACCTAAGTTTATTAGTTTTATTGACATAAATAGACCTTAGGAATGTATTTTAAGCCTAATTTTTATTAAAGTTTTAGGACTAATTAAACCATGTGCATATTGTAAGATCTAACAAAATACGCTTCATCAGAGATTCAATCTAATGGTGTGAGATGAAGAGTGATATTTGAAAACCAATGGTTAGTTTTCAAAATAGTCATCATGAGAATGCCATAAAATGAGCTTAGGAAGGCCATGTAGGCACTGTGTAAGCACTATATGACAAATCTAAAGATTTGGTGTGCTGAAAAGACATAATTCACATAAGTGAAGCCATCCATAAAATATAAGGCACAAATGAATTTATGAAATCAGCCACCTTTCACCATTAACATTCCAAGAATCCCTAGCAAAAATAGTATAAAAACCCTAATTCTTGACTATTTGATATACAATTGTGTTAAGCAAGATCAAATTTCATCCTGACCAAAGAAAAGCTACTCAAACACCCAAAGAAATTAAATAATCATGGTGGTAGCTAGGAAATAATGGAGATAAGAGGTAGAAGTGTATTTAACTACAAAAAATGAGGGAAGGCATTTTGGGGACACAAAATTGGACACTGGGGCACTCAATAATGGAATGAAGAATTAGTCTAAAATCTGATTTGATGTTGAGGAGTTGTAGCCTCTCACTTATAGTGAATAAAATATTTTAGTAAGCAAGAGTAAATTTGATGACTTGGTTGTAATTTATATGTTTGTTCTTCATCGAGAAGTTGTAAAACTAGAGGTAATCCATTGTATGGATATCCTTGCACCTATGTTTATAGATTGTAGAATCGATGGTGATTAGATAGTTAGGGAGGGTGTGTCAAAAGAGATAACATACATTTATCCTTAAATTTTAAAGTCTATTATAAAATCCTTAAATCTCATATAGACCTCCCCACCATCAAAGAATGGACAACCAAGCATAATTTGGACATTATTCTAAGACCCTGGTTAAATCGAGGAACCAATATATCTAAGAACCATTATGGGAAGATCCACATTATGTAATTTAGGGAGGGATTTAGGATCATTATGAACCTATTGAATATATCTTCCATGGTAGCCACCATAAACTATGTCAACCCTAGATGGGTTTCTTACATATATTTCATGGTAGAAGAGAAGCTAACTCCGCCTATTGGAGAACTAATTAGCATCCACTTGGGGAGACAATTCTATGACATAAAAAAGAAGACAAACTAAAAATTCACCATGATGTCCTATCTATTGGACTCATTTATGGCCTCCACTAATATTTATGGTATCAATAATTCATCCTCTCATCACAAGATTACCATATCCCAACATTATTCAAAACTACATATCTTTAAATATAGGGACCACATGCAATTCATTTATGATTGCATATATCCTACTTTGGTTAAGACCAACACAAGGAACCTAATTCCCTAAGTGTACAACCTAATCAATAAATATTTAGAGCCCATGGAATATATATGGTATTATCCAGACTACACCATCATTAGGATGGGGGGAAGCATGACTCATACATCAAGATTGCCAATCTATGTCCCTATCGGATTGGCTGAATATGAAATTGCTTCCCAAATCCTCTAAGGGATTTAAAATTTATGTAGAGAAAAGAATAAAGTTATATTTCACCCTTTCCCATTCTTTATTACAATAACCATGATCCATGGTTGGAAATAGGTGGATGTTATTTCTAGACATAAGTATTCCTTCTATTTTTAAAAGGATGACCTCAAAAGATGGGACCCAAATAACAAGGTTATCCCCCATATAAAATATAAGTATCTAAAAAAGGTGTCCTATGAACATAGGGTTGGCCCTTATGACCATCTCTACATTAAGGCTACAAACGTTAAGGAAGTGATAGCCAAGTATAGGCAACATGGCTTTAAACTTGAGCATAGGTTACAAATAGAAGAGAAGCCAACTAGAGAATTTTGGAAAATGAACCCATTGCAATATCATCTATTGCCTTCCACCTCAAGTGTACCTCCAAAATAAACACAATAACAAGTGCCCCAAATTTAAGGACCTAGTGAGAGAAAATTAGAAGAAAGACTAGGGGAAGGACCATCATTAGTTCTACCTCCAAGACCACCTTCTCAAGTAGAGCACATTGATATGGTTTCCCTATAACCATATGAAATAGTTGAATAATTCTTCAAGGAACTTTAAAAAAAATATGGGTCAGATCAGGAGGATGAAAAAATTTAAGGAAGCTCAAGCTGAATTGGCACAAGTTGAAGGAACATAGACAAGTGAGATGGAAAAAGGGAAAGAATTGGTTCTAGATTTAGTCCATGTCTCATAGAAAAAAAGAGAATCAGGGATGGCCCTTATTCCCAAGTCTTCCAAAAGGCCAAAGGTGACATGGACCCATCCAATCAGTGAAGTTAACTTATTTAGTGATGACTTCCCCATACATGGACATATTATCCTAGATTGGTTAATATATGGAAAGCTCCAAAACATTCTATCCTAGTCCCATTTATGGGAAATTACTAGCACTATAGGTGTTAGTACCCATGATGTTATCAAACCCTAGATTGGAGAGCTCATGAAGGATTAGAAAGAGAGGATAATTGTCAAATATAAAATGGAAAGTAGAAAAAAATGAATGATCCTTGAGCATCAAGTGGAGTAGAGATTGAAATCCTAGAGGTTTCCAAATTCTCTAAATCAACACCTACTTTACAATATAATCTAGATAAAATTGGATTTGATAAGGTAAAGACAAATAAATCCACCATAGGCACTGAGGAGTTCACCTTCCAAAGAGTGGAGCCTTTTGTGGGTCTAACTCTTATGCAAGGTAAAGTAGTAGGGGAACAACCCATTTTTTAGGAAGACATAACAAGTTTGGTTATGTCCCAATTAGTAATGACCTTGGTTGGGTCTAGGGAATGAAACAAAGAATCATCAACCTAGAAAAAGAGAAGCAAGATTTGGAAGCACAGGTTGCATTCTCAATTCCTAAGGACATATTAAAGATGTTGAATAAGTCTCTTCTTGACCTATTTGAAGGCTTGAAGAACATAAAGATTAGATTAAGTTCCTTAACCCATCAAGTTGAGATGGCACAAGCCTTAGTCACCCAATGGTAGGACTCCAAAGCCTAGGTAGCTAAATTTATTAAGGTATATGTAACAAAATAGGCCCTAGACTTCAAAATCATCAAACTCAAACATCTAGACATCCTTCAGGTAACATAGTGGATAAGTTATATGATTTAAACACATAGTGCAATAATGTCAATAAATTCATGAAGGAAGAAAAAGACCTAATAAGTAGGATGGATAAGCTCTTGGGGACTCTATTGACCAATCCTTCTCAACCCATTACCATGGACCTGATAGATGATGAAGAGTTTAAGTAAAGGGTTAATGTATTCATATAAAACATCAAGGAGAATCAAGGCTAGTCTATTAAAGACAATTAAAAGATCCTTGATTTCATCCTTACCTCTGGAAGGTATATTTTAGAGGCATAATGCATCACAGAACTCATGGCAAAAAGTGACAAAGAATTCAACACATTGGCAAATCAAGAAGAGGATTGTCTAATTAAGCTTGTAGTGGATTTTGAGATAATCAAAGAATACTATACCAGGATGAAGGACTTCCTCAAAAATTTATTATCAAGGGACCCACGACCAATGTAATCAAAAATAAGATTCTTTTGTAAAATATATATATGCTAATCTGTTATCATATATTAGTTTTATTTGTCAATTTTAACATAGGAGGTCATGTACATTATAACCTTTATATGAAGGATAGTTGTCCTTATCTTACATGTGGGTGTTTCATAAATCTAGATGGTACACCAACTATGTTATCTATAAATAAATAGGGGTTACCATTTTGTAAGGGAGAGACTCTAATCAATTACATACAAGAAAGCATTTTATTACAACTAAGGAATTCTAAAAGGATTGTCTATATAGTGTGTTAAAAAGTTACTGTTATCTCTCAATTTCATGTTAATGTATTAGATTTGAATGGTTATTTTTATTTTGAGATATATTTTTTGTCATAAGGTTAATTTGTACTACGTTAAATTATCTAAAATATCTTAGGTTTACTTCATTTTATTTTTCTTTAGATTTTGATGTGTTTATGTTATTCATATTACAATAGAAAAAAATATTAAATTAAAACTGGTTCTCACTTGATCTTCATAATTCCTTTGAATCTTTCTTGGTTTATGGTAAAATTTGTGTTCAAACTATTTTGCATTATAAATTGGTTCATGTTTTCTCAAACTAATAAAATCTTTATCATAATATCTAGGGTAGAAGCTTGTAATCACATATTTTTTTCTACCTTACCCTCATTTTTTCTTATTTTTAATAAAGCTCACTTTATTTTAAGATCATTATTAATATCCACTTAGATTAGTTTGGGAATCATAAATATCATAAAGTTTCAAGTATAGGACCCTTATAGCTCCCAACCACCAAATTAAATAAATATTGTGGACAGATCTCACACTTTACTTCTTTTCACCATAAACATCCAAAATTTGTCACAACTTACAACTCATGCCTTGGATCCTCAAGATCCTAAAATGACAAGTGTTCATCAACACTAAGAGAACATGTGAGATAATTAGAATCATCAATAGGAGTATCTCCATTGGCACTAGAAGGAGGGCCCACATGATCAATTATGATATTTATTTGATTAAGTTTAAAGGATTATTATCCCTTATGAGTGATTTTTCACTCTAGGTGCAAAGATCCTTGATATTTAAGTGGTGTTACACCTATCTTTGTGCTTCATAAGGGAAGATCTTAGTTCTTTGTAAAGGATGGTTAAATTATAGTAAATATGGATTATGGTTTTAAGAATTCATAGTACTTGAGATTAGGATGGCTTACTTTGGTTGAAGATTGGCAATTCTTTATTAATCTTGAGTTTACTTAAGTCACTCATTACAAAGACTGGTCATATTTGCATAATTCAATGCATATTTGAGCTTACTTAGTAAAAGATCAGCATCCTTTATCTCTTTTTGAGCAAATATTTATAGAATAGGCTTAGTGTACAAATTAATTGTTTTTCTTTGATAAATCTAACTTGACACAATGTATTTCAAAAATGATCCTTAATCTTCAAGATGGAAATGCAAAGGATCAAGACCAAATCACATTCAAAGACCAAACAACCCTTACTTGAGGTAGAAATCCATAGAAGAACCAAGAAAGATAGAGGAAGGTGTAGGTGTTATAAGTCTCTACCTTCTTCACCCCTACAAGGGGTTCTTGCATTCAATCTTCATCAAAAAATGGCATAACTTGAAAGTTCTCCCATCAATGTATTAGGTGTAGTTCATGACTTGCCTCATAATATTGAAAATTACTTTCCAATATTTAGTCCAATTGGTGTTTTAACTATAGAAGAACATGTTAAATATTTCAAGGCTACTTTAGGATTATTAAATGTTATCCATGAAGATGTAGCATGTATATTGTTTCCATTCACATTTAAGGATGCTGCTTATGAATGGTTCCTTAATTTTCTTAACAATTGTATTACCTCATGGAATAACTTTAACACTATCTTTATTGATCAATTTGGGAAGATCATAACCCCCTATATCATTTATCACTAATTTACAACCATTAAAAGAGATGAAAGTGAACCTATTATATCCTTCAATGCTAGGTTCCAAAAGATGTTTAGCCAAACCATGGATCCATACAAACCTAATGAGGCTTTATCTCTAGAAGTTTACAAAGATGAAATATAACTTATGACCTCTGTGTTTCTAAAAAGGACCATCCCAGCTATCAACACATTGGCTCAGGCTTATTATGAAGTAGTGGTTATTAGTGACCAAATGCAGCCCCAAGGGCAAATGGATTATTCTATCCCAAACATTAACCCTCAAATTCCTATATTAAAGCTTTTCCCAAAAAATAACCAAAATGCTCCATCCTTGAACCAACCCTACTCTGAATATATTACCTACTAGCCATGCTACTCCTAATCAAAACCTAGGTTTCTTGAGTCATCAAGCTACTACTAGATCTCACACCAGTGACCAAAATGATTTAGTGATAGTAAATGGTGCTAAAAATAGCCAAGTATAAAGTTATGAGACCGTAAACAATGATAATAAGTCTATATTAAAGATAGTCTAGAAGCTCAACAATTTTTTTTACAAATATAAAAACAAGTTGGAAATGCTAATGACAACTCTAGAAGGAACTTCACCTTCCAAAATTTCAATAGACCTAGAAATAGATTTTAGAATGATAGCATCTATAACAACAACAAAGCCAATGAACCTTCTTATAGCAAGAAGAACATGGATATTAATCTCACTGATATTGCCTTGCCAGACTATTGTAGAGTACATGCCACATCTAAACATGGTGAGATTGATTGCATTGAGTTTTGAAAATATTTTGAAGCTTTTCAAGAAGAACTTGACACACTTGAAGTAGTCCTAAACAAGGACACTACTATAAGTCCTTATGGGTCCAAGTCATCTAACCAAGTGCACATGGTAAAGACATTTCAATTCCCTTTCTAAGAATATAATGAACCTAAAAATATTCTTAAAGAGATCTAGGCATTCAAATAATTCCCAGAGACATACCTTTTGAGAAATAGAGAGCAAACATAGCCATTATAGAACACCTATAGACACCACATCAAGGAATGATCCTCAACCACCTAAGGACTATTCTTCCAAACTTATTACTGAACCTTCATGAAAAATTGGTTATAAAATTATGGAAGATATGAACAAGATCAAAGACAACATCACTTTACATGAACTAAAATAGATTATAGAACAAAGGTAATTACTCTATGAATCATTTTCCAAGAAACTTGGGAAACCTTTAAAGAGTGATAGTGCAAATGTGACTCTGCAAGTAACCAAATTTGAGTCTCCACCTTTCTTTCTCATAGTTAGGTTGTTTGGGAAGAATTTCCATAATTTCCTTTTAAATTGTGGAGCCTCAACCAACATCATGCCTGTGGGGATATGTGAACAACTTGGGATGACCCCAATCAAGTCTAATAGGGTGGTCACATAATTGGACAAGTCAAGATTCAAAGTCATTAGAGAGTTATTGAATGTACATATGTAGTTGGCTAATGAATTGAGGGTTCAACAATTCATTGACATACAAGTGGTAGATATTCCTAGTGCTTATGGGTTGCTCCTTAGTAGAGAATAGGCTAAGGCCTTAAATGGATACATGTTTACTAATTTTTCACATCTATGGTTACCTTGGAGGGTTATTCCAAATCAGATAAGGGTGAAAAGGGATCCTAGAATGAGACACATGATAACAAAATATAGTATTGTCAATGAAAACATGAACTTCCTAGATTTTGATCTAGGAATCTTCACTTAGGAAGCTACAAAAGAGCTTCATTTTAAGAACCCTCCTCCAATGCCTAGCTTATGGAGACTATATATTGATGGTGATAGATGTAAGTTAGGGTTAGGAGCTAGTATTATATTGATAAACCCTTTAGAAAATCAATATCATGCATCCTATAGATTCCAATTCCCATACACTAATAATCTAGTTGAATATGAAGCTCTCATCCTAGGATTTCAACTTTATATTAAGTATAAAGTCAAGGAACTCCTTATTTGTGGAGATTTCAAACTTGAGGTTACTCAAGTAGTCAACATGTATCAATGTAATCTATCTTAAGTTAAGAGATACAAGTTTATAGTTTGGGATGTGGTGGAATCTTTTGATGCTTTCAACATCATGCACATTCCTAGGGAAGAAAACAAAACTACTGATGAGATTGTCTCTGCTACAAGTTAGTTAAGAGATACAAGTTTAGAGTTTGGGATGTGGTGGAATCTTTTGATGATTTCAACATCATGTCCATCCCTAGGGAAGAAAACAAAACTACTGATGAGCTTGTCTCTACTACAAGTTAATCTCTTGCCTAATCATGATTCCCTAAAATTTAGAATTAAGATAGTGCCATGCCCCTCAATCCAAAAAAACATGAATCATTTTCAAGTCTTCATTGATGATCAACAAATCTTGGATTTTTTAACTAATTTTGGGGCCTTTGAAGTTCACATCATTGATGAAGCTGATAAAAACTCTTTTGAAAGGGAGCTCAATGGTAAAATCATCCAATTGAATGATAATATGATACCTAAAGGGATGATCTCATTAGAAAGTTTGTTTTATCATGATAATATTCTTGAAACACCAAAATTACCTAAGGTAAGTGGTAATGACTATCATATACTGAATCTTGGCCCACATGATCAATCCCAATAAGTGAGCCTAGGAAAGGTTTGTACTGAGATGGAAAATAGGAAGGCTATAGAGTTGCTTAAAAAATATAAAGATGTAATTTATTGGTCTTATGAAGATCTAAAAATATTTTACCCAAGGGTCATTACTCACACCATACTCCTCAAAGAAAATTTTAAATCCTTCAGGCAAAAGCAAAGACCTGCCAATCCTATCTTAGAGCCCATGATCTTTAGGGATGTCAAGAAAATAATAGATGCAAGGATTGTGTTTCCTATTATACATTCCACTTGGGTTACCAAATTTTTCCTATTCAAAAATAAAAATGGGGAAATTAGGCTATTCATAGACATTATAAATATGAATAAAGCCTATGAAAAGGACAATTGCCCCTTGCCTTCTCGAGACTGGGTCATCCAAGTTATTTTAGGATCTACCATGATGTACTTTTTGGATGGATTTCTTATTTATCTTAGTAATTATATGACTCCCTAAGTTGAATGGACTAATAAGGCTATTTGTCTAGTTAGTATAGTAGGCATACTACCCCAATGAATCACCAATTTGTTGACTAATTTTGACTTTTAGATAAAAATAAGGAACTCCTAGTAAAAAAATCACTTTTAGGCATATAATGGGGTATAATATGTTTTCATAAGGTGTTTCATGGGTAAATTAGTTTCAATTTGTGTTATAATAGCTTTGGTTGAGTGTTCTCTAGGTCCATTTATCATTCTAAGTCTTTTTAAAGGGTCAAAATGGTGCATTTAATGCTTTGTAATGGTTTATTGGGAAATGTGAAAGTGTAAAAGAGTTTTATCATGTGTCATGTGTCCTATTAGGTCTATAATAACTATTAATAATTGAATATTGTAGGTTGTTTAGACAAAAGGTAGTTTTCTTGGCCAAAGATAGAGAAATGGGCACTTGTACAACTTCCTTAGGAAGTGTACCTTTTGAAAAGCATGAAAATTTTAATCTTCACATCCAAAAACCCATTTAAATGTTTGTTTTTCAATGATAATTCAAAAATTTTCATTTACAAATTATTTTCCCCCATTTTCTCTTGGCAAGAAAAGAATGGTCAACTTCAAGCACTTGGTACAGATGGTACAGGTGGATTTCAAAGGAGTGATTCTAGGGGTGGATTTTTATCTAAGTTAAGTTCATTTCCATAATATTAACTTGAATATTTTTTTATCCTCCTTCATGAACCATCACTAACACTACATATATTTTTTTATGGATTTGCAACCATGAGGGGGTCATTATTTGAGCTTATCTCAATTTTTTTTACTTTGGTTTGATAGATTTGTTTATTTTAGGTGTTTATAAATTATTATAAACAAATTATCATGCTTATTTTGGTTTTGGATAGTTCAAATCCATAATAAAGACTCTTATAAACTTGTACATGCTTGAAAACTATCTATTTTGAATTCACAACCATCTAACAAGTTTTCACCTCTAACAAGGGTTTGATAGACATGAAAAATGATCTCACCAAGTCATGAAGGGTTCACATGAAGTTTTGGATGTTATGTAGTGCTTAGAACCCATTGGCAAGCCATCAAGATGAAGATGATCAATCCAAGGGTAAGAGACTTTATTTTGGGGACTGATTCTCTAAAGGAACAAAACAAAGAGCTCTATGTGTTTTTAGTCTCTTATAGATGTGTGGGTGGACAATAAGTTGATACCACCTAAGTACTTATTTTTTTTTGCTCTCATGGATAAGGACAAGCTTACAAAGTTTCAATAGTGGATGAGAAGGTAGAGAAGTATTTAAGATCTCCAAAGTGACCCTTAGAAACACTAAAAACTTTTATTGATTCTTATAGGCCTGTGAGGATTTGAATGTCACCTTTGTCATCTCAAAAAACAAGTCCAAATGAAGCCCTACTTTTCCAACATCCTTAGTAAGTTTGAACAAACTTTTTATGTCAATATCATCCAATGGAAGGTGAAGTCCAATACTACATGGTTTCAAGGCACACTTATAGGCTTCTAAATCCCAAATATCCACCTACATGTGTTAAATTTTTTTGTTATTTAGGTGGGGTGAGGAGTTTTAACTGGTTAAGTTTAGATTTATTTTGCTTTGTGAAGTGAATGGAGAGAAGTGTTGTGTATACTAATTACCTAATTATTACCAGATTCTCTATTCTGATTAAATATTAATAATTCCTTGGGTACATAGGCTTTTCAAGAGTGTTAGCACTATATATGCATTACTGATTTAGAAATCAATTTGCTTTTCCAATTCTAGTACAATGAATTTATGATGAATTTACCAAATAGATAGATATTATGAAATTGTTGTGATATAATTATAGAACTATTCCACACTTTTGTATCATACATGCATCATATTTATAATCAAACTTAATAATAAAATCAACTTACACATCATACTAATAATTAAGAGG
Organism: Torreya grandis; assembly: GCA_037957365.1. Classification (NCBI taxonomy): domain Eukaryota; kingdom Viridiplantae; phylum Streptophyta; class Pinopsida; order Cupressales; family Taxaceae; genus Torreya; species Torreya grandis. Next base: position 1,037,619 of record JARHVA010003360.1, read on the forward strand.
GTCAGGATGTTCATAGTAACCCATTCTGAGGGAGCCCTTCCTCGTTTAGAATTGAGTTTTAATCCCTCTTTGAGAGAAATCAAAAAATTTTTACAAATTCAACTTTTTGATTACTTAATTTTTAATATAAAGATTGGTTCAAAAAAATATTCTATTATTTCCTCCAAATTATCTAACTACTAGTCTGATCTAGGTTCTGCCTTTAAATAAAAAAGGTAGTTTATTAACTCTTAACCAAAACCACCAAACTAGGAAAAATACAAATACTTAGAAACTACCCCAGTCAACCTTCAAGTAGTTAGTAATAGAAGTTACTTGTTTTAGGTTTTAATGGGTTAGAGACAAGGCATACTATTTTACTATTTTATTTCCTTTTGTCTTTTCTCATTATCCTTGTCTTTACCATCTTTGGAAGCACACTCAACATCTCCTTACATGTAGGGAATCCATATAATAACTATGATTCTTCCTAATAATTTATTTATTTTCTCAAGATAGTTGGATGTGTCTATAAGACCCCCTCAATAATGACTCTAGTTTGTATAGTGGCTACAGGCACTCTACAATAGCTATAGGTAGCATATATGTAAAACCTTCAATTGCTATGGGCATTCTATGGTGGCTATAGGCAACCTATAGGTGAAGCTTATGGTTGTTGTGGGTATTCTATAGTAGCCAAAGGCGACCTGTAGGTGAATCCTATAGTTGATGTGGGTATTCTATAGTGGTTATAGCCAACCTGTAGGTGAAGCTTATAGTTTCTATGAGCAACCTGTAGGTAAAGCTTTTGGTTCCTATGGGTAACCTATAATGGCTATGGCTTAACTATATTCTATGGATTTACATGCACCTTCAAATTATTGTTAGAGAAAGTCACAACAATATAATTTAATCAAGTGAAATCATCAATAATTCATAACACATATATATTAATGAACATACAGAATCATAACTCCATTCATTCATTTGTATTAGTGACAGATAGTTATGGGACTTACATAGAAAAAAACATAGACTAAGCATGGATGAGGATATAAAAGTAAGCAATTAGTGGCCTCATCACTACCCCTACTTAGCCTCTTGCTTGACCTCAAATAATCCTTGGTTTCATTCTAAAACCATAATTTTTTTTAAATTCTAGGGGTTCAGGATAGCCTAACCCTTTAAAGATATAAAAACCTTTAGTGTTCTCAACATGTTTCCATATTTTCTTCTCTACCTCTCTATCAACTGGAACATTTTATTCCCAGTCAGGGATTGGGAACCAAAATATATGGGGTTGAAACATCAATCCCAACCATTGCACTCTCCATTTCCTAACGAGTTCAATATAAAAGTATACTATGTGGATGGCCTCACTAAGGTTTTGAGGGGAGTATAGTTCTTTATTTTTCAAGGCATTTGAGAGTTCTTCCCATTTGTGAGATCAGGAAACAAAAATTTGTCTTTTATCTCCTTCCATGAGACTCATATAGTGGTTTTGAACTTCCAACTATTTTCTGAAAACCCATTCTTGTGGAGCATTTATGTTCATAAATGAGATACATTCTTCTACTACAACATCTAAATCTTAGGATTCACTCCTGATCATTAGGGTGGATTATTTCTCCTTTCCTTGATATCCTTTTATTTATTTTCTTCTTTCAATTTCATTTAGAACATATGAATAAAATACATTTAATAGGACATCCCCCAAATAGATGTTGGGATTCCATTATGTATCACTGGGAACAACATATTGGTGAATGTAGAATTCACTTAGCTAGGATTGAATATTAGGATTAACATGTCTATACTCATTAAATAAAGATCTTGGGTCATATACCATATAATATTTATCATTATAAATCCTATCATACCTAAATTTTAACCATTTTCTTCCAAGTATACAACATATACTCTATAAGGGGCTCTCCACTCCATTAATAGCTCAATAGTTTCATGCAATTTTCCAATCTTTTCCTTCAAATATCTAATCCTATTTTTAGTAAATTCCAATTTTTCTTGCAATTCATCATGTTGTTATTTTGATTCAACATATCTCTTGAATCTCTACACAAATTCCTTGTGGTAGGCTTCATTAATACTAAATTTTTCCTTTAGAAAAATCAAAATGTCATCAGTCTCTATTAGAGTGGTGGTTGATAAATCCACATCAATAACTTCTTCTATAATGGTTATTGGTATAGTGCAAAATGGAGGAGGAAATCCTTGATAGAAGAGTACCAAAGCTAGAGCATATTATGTTTCAAAGGCTTTTATGGTCAAGGTGGATGAGGATGTTGTAGGTTCCTCTACTTCCTTCTCTTTATCTCTAGAGGGTTATACAAAATTTATTACTCCCAAAAGCATTTCAATTCCTCATTTTCCATTAAGTTTTATTATCTCATTTATGAGTCTATATATTTCCTCCATAGCCTATTACAATGTTTGGAACTCTTGATCATGAGAAAATTTGTCTTGTTTTCTTCCTTTTTCCATAACCTCATCTTCAACCAATTCTTCTTCTTCTGCATGCTACTCTACCTCTCTCAATTCTTCCACTGTGTATATAATGTTTTTGAGGAGATCAATGTCCTCCTCAATGAATCTAGATGGGAGAGGTGATCACTATTCTTCTTCTAACTTAGTAGATCCTTCATTAGTAGACCATTATTCTATTTAAAATCCATCAAGATTTTTCTTAGGCCTATGATCTTTCCTTGGATATTCATCATCATTTATGGCTATGGTTAATGAGGTTGTAGTGGTATTTTGTTTCTTCATCCTTTGAGATCTCCTAAGAGGAGGTCTCCTTTTTGACATAATGGGTTTATTCCCCTTGGTTTTCATTTTCCTTGTAGGAGGAGTGACTGATGTAGTTTGTGTTTATGCATCAGTTGATAGGGGAACCTCTTCTTGTAAAGTAAGAGATAGTTTTAAGGAATCAACCTGAGGTGAGGACATAATAGGAGAAGGGACATGTTGTTGTAGGCTTTCCTTATCTGTATCAGAAGGAGATAAGACTAGTCTTTACCTCTTCTTCTTTCGTACAGTATTCTTACATGGAATTTCATTGGCTATGAGTTGACCAATAAAAATAGTGCCCTCAACATATTCTTGAATAATTTTCTAGGGATGATCCTCAGTGGATTCCCTCTCATCATTTCCTTCTTCTTGCTGGGGTGTAATATTTTCTAGGGCTAAAAAATCCTCCTAAGTGAGGTTAGGTATGATAAAATATATTCCTTCTTTAATTATGAGCCATATGAGGTAGTGGTGAGATAGGTATATATAAGTTCCCTTCTGATATTATTTGGACATTATTTTCAATATATTCCATAAGAAATTGGGAATATTAATGACTTTATTATGTCTTAAATGATTTAAAAATTTGAGCTACAGAGTGTAAATGAGGGAATATATTCCCTCATAGGTCATGTGCCTAATAATATATGGTGTTATCTCTATCCATTATACATGTAAACTAAGTCTTTTCATACCTCATTTATTTAATACCAATCTTCTATTTACCTGACAAAACTATTACCTAACCTCCTAGCCATTGGGTCTATCTTGCCAATTTTCTCCCATACTTGGTAGCCTAGTTGCTTAACTCATGAAGTTATCGGTAACAAAATATGTGATGCCACATATAGTGTCTTGGTTTTCATCAAAATAACCTACAAATTCCCTATAAAAAGGCTCTAAAAATGTTTTAACCATTCAAAATAGTTATCCAACCAACTCTATAGAAGACATCCTAGCTAGCTTGGTCTCCCTATAAGTGCCTATGGTCAAAGGGCTCTCTACATGAATGACCCTCCCATTTAAACTTATCTATTAGTCCCTTCAACCAATAGTCAATGGCACACTCTTTAGACTTATGGAAATCTACCTATAATGGGTTTGGTCTAAAATGGAAAATATGAGGTTTATAGGTTGAGGTTTTGGCTTGCAACTAGTGATTGTGAGGTTGAAGATTGTAGGGTATGGATCAATAATGGCATCTCAAGGGTTCCTATTTAATGTGAGGTTTAACTCATATCATTATCCCTCTACTTTAGTTGTCATGTGTCCTTAGGTGATGTGGGTTGAGTAGGAAGTATGGGATAAGATGAGACATTATGAGGATAAAAGTGTAGGTTTAGTGGTGATGTGATAGAACTTTGATTGAATCATGAAAATCATAATTATATATGATTTATTAATACCATACTATTATAATATAATAATGACTATCATTTTTAATGATGAAATATATGGAATACCTTTCAATAATGGTGTTCTAAATGTGACACCTGGGAAGTCACATGTGTGTTGGCATACAAATATTTGCATGTAAAAGATTAACAAGTGTAATGATTGGTTTGACAGTTAGAAATAGAGTGAAGTGGACCCTTTTTTGAAGTGATTGGGAGATCACTAGTGGTTAGGTATTAATGATTCCTATAGCTCACATGCATGTGATGTAAGATAGTGTTCATGAAACAAGGGTCTTAATATTTAGAGGATACATGATTGTTGTCATCCCCTAGGGTGGAAATTAAAAATTTGAGTGATCCAAGTGATGAAATAGAAGATATAGAATAGGTAGATAAGGGAATTACTTCCTAGTGACCTTCATCTATATGAACCTATTGATAGGATTCTAGATGTTGCCTATGCCCTAGAGGTATTATGCATGGGGATTGGTTGTAGTAATCAGCAGGGTCTTTAACATGGAACCCATGTGTAAAAAAAATCTATGATATCATAGGTGAACATAGTGAGATGATCTTCATAAAATGACCAAAATTGAAAATGAATCATTAGTGTCCTTATAGGCAAAAATTATAGTCTACAACATTTCCACATGGAAATGAAAGTTGTATGCTTTATTGTGGATCTATAGCTAGGTATTTAGGGGTAGTTTTAAGAAATAAATATGACATTTACTACACCAATCCTCCTTCATTATTCCATGAGGTTGTCTGATGAATTTCATGCAATTCCAAAAATCCAATAGCCAAGTCATTAGTGAGAGTTGTAGGAGGATCTATCTTGTATGCTCTATAGAACTGTGAGAATAGGCATGAGAGGGTACCTATAGTAGCTATAAAATCTATTGTATCAAGCTACAAAATGATGGAAAATTATGTAGAAGGTGCTTGTAGTATCTTTAAAAATGTTCATAGTAACTTCATAAAACCTATGTGAACAGTTGGGATTTGAAGGTTTGCCTTCACTCTGCTTCCTTCTTCACATTCCTTTATTTATTTATTTTACCCCTAAAAACTAGCAAGTTTGTTTTATAATTAGGCCCTTTTTACATATACGGTTAGCTAGTAGGTTGGTTATCTACCTAGAAGCTACCAATAATGCCCAAAAATGAGTTTTGATTATTAGATTTTTTTGACTCTAACTACTATTTGTACTAGAATTTTTATTTAGGGTCCTATCCAAGTCACTTAGAAATGTGACTTATCAAGGACCAATGGAAGGTCTCATTGATCATGATAGAGGAAGGCAAGAATGTCCTCCTCTCCTTCTTCAGTTGAGTGTGGACTAGTGCTCTCATTGTCTAATGGGGAAACATGCCTATCCAAGACATCATTGTATCCATCTTGTAACTATTGGTGTATGTGTCTGGTAAATTCTTCCTAAGTGGGGTTTTGTACAACTTGAGTCTATGGACATTAACCAATAGATATAATCTCATTGGATCAATGGTTTGGAGTTGAAATGATCCATCATCAAAAACATTCTCAATATTAAAAGGAACAAGCTACCTAGTCTGGAGTTTACCCTTATGGTACTTGTATTTAGAGTAAAAAAGAATGGCTCAATCTTTGATATGGAATTACTTGGTCTTAATGTGCATGTCATGCCATCTAATTCATTACTATTATATAAGTTATATATTCTATAATGCCTATTTTCAATATTCATCTAAGGCATTCAACTATAAAATATTTCTTTCTAGGCTTTAGATTTATCCATCCCAAGTTTTAGTGATGTCTATAAGCTCGTATGCTAAAATTCAATAGGCAAGGCATGTTTTTTTTCATAAAACAACTCATATAGAGTGAAGCATGTAGTGGTCTTTCATGTGATTATGTAAGCCCACATAGCTTCAAGAAGCCTAGCCTCCCAATCCTTACAAGATAGACTAACAGTCTTTGTTAGAATATTTTATAACTCCCTATTGGTGACTTCCACCTGACCATTAGACTATGGATAATATAAAGTTAATTTATTATGCATAATCTCATATTGCTAGACTAAGGCAGTAATTAAATTAGTAATGAATTTTGGTCCTTGATCATTGACTATTTCATGTGGCACACCATATCAAGTAAATATTTATTCATAGAAGAAAGCTACCACCTTCTCATCCCTATCATGTGTAAGAGCCTTGAATTCCACCCATTTAGTGTCATAGTCAGTATAGATAAGGATGTACTCTTTGTTGTTGGATTTTGGATCAAAAGGTCCTACAAATTCTAGGCCCCACTTTTAAAATGGTTCAAGCACCATCTAAGGCTATAAATGCATTTCATATAAACATGTGGGTCTCCCCATACACTAAAATTTGTCACATAGTGTAGTATATATTATTATATATTTATGGAGTGAGGGCCAATAGTATCTTGTATTCATAATTTTGACTATTGTACACTTGGCTACAAAGTGTCCTCCATAGGGTTCATCATGGTAGGTTTTGAGGATATATAAAACTTCATCTTCTCTAAGACATCTTTTGATGATAGAGTTAGGCCCAGTATAGAGAAGGAATATATACAACCATGAATATCTAGCACTTTTGTGAATCAATGCTCTCCTTTGTTTAGAAAAGGAAGTGCTATGAAAGTAACCTTATTACAAGGTAGTTAGCAATATTAGCATACTAGGGTGTGGTAAGGGAGAGAGAGAATAGGTGGTCATTTGGAAATGAATCATCCACTATGGTATCCTCTTCAAGAGTCTGTAGATGTGATAAAAAGTTAGCCACTACATTGTCCCTATTAGGCTTATCTACAATAGTGATATCAAATTCCTGTAATAAGAGTAACCATCTTATCACTCTAGCTAGAATAGTTGGTTTATTTATAAGGTACTGAATGGATGCATGGTCTATATGAATAAAGACCTGATACCCTATGGTGTAGTGATGGAACTTGTTGATAGAATAGACTACCACCAAGAACTTTTTTTTAATAACTACGTAATTTAATTCTACTGCCTATAGATTTTTGCTTATAAAATAGATGACATAATTAAGTGATTCTTATTTTTGGCCAAACATAACTCCAAGGGTAGTATTTGAAGCATCTGTGTGAATGTGTAAGGGAAGCTTCCAATGAAGACCACACAAAACAAGGGTGATGGTCAATAATTCCTTTAATTATTTGATGGCTAAATCATAAGTAGGAGTCTAGAAAAATTCAAAATCTTTAGCCAGCAGGGTAAATAATGGTGCTGCTACTTTACTAATTTTTTTTGATGAATCTCCTATAGTGACTAGTATGGCTTAAAAAACTCCTAACATGTTTTTATTTTTTTAGGAATAGGTAAGTTTTTGATGATGTTGATTTTTATAGGGACAACATGAATTCTTACAACAGATACATGGTGGCTTAAGACAATACCTTATATCCTAAGCATGTAGAATTTATTTTGGCTGAGAGATAGATGGTGCTCCTAAAAACATTGTAGCACTTTTTCTAGGTTGCTGAGGCATTCATCAAATGTCTCTCCATAGATAGTGAAGTCATCTATATATATTTCTACACATTTATTGGCCATATCTGCAAAGATATTCAAGACATCCCTCTAGAATATGTTAGGAGTATTAAATATCCCAAAGGGTAATACAAAATAAGCATAAGTACTCCATGGTCAAGTAAAGGTGGTATTTTCCTAGTGTTTAAGAGCAATTCCAATCTGGTTATAACCATTGAAGCCATCTAGAAAGGCAAAATATTTCTTCCCTACTGGTGTATCCAACACTTGGCCAATTAAGGGTAAAGGAATGTGATCCTTCTTAGTTGTTGTGTTGAGTTCCCTATAATAAATGCATACACACCATTCTCAATTTTTATATGGTATAATTACCAAAGGTGATACCCATTCACTATCAGAGATAGGATATATAAATCCAATAGTCAAGAGTTTTTGTAATTCTTTTTTAAATATTTCTTGAAGAGATGGATTCATCTTAAGTTGTGGTTGTTTGATTATTTGGCACTCTTCTTTGATGTAAATATGATGTGTGAATGTTTCTAGGTTGATTCCTTGCATATCCTCTTAATCCCATGTAAAAGAACATTAGTTGGCATGCAACATGGTGACTATGCACTTTTCCTCATTTAACTATAACTTGTTATTAATAAGCAATGTTTTCCTTGGAGATATTTCAGTTTGCTATGAAAGTTCTTTCATTATTTCCATATTTCTAATAGATCTAATTTGACTATAGCTATTAGGCAGCAACTAGTGGAATGTTTTTTGTATAGATATATTAGTATTATCTAATTCCTAAAAGCTAAAAAAGGGGCACTCAACACATTTCAAGTGGTTAAGATCTATAGGAGGATTTTGGTAATTATACTAAATAAAATTACAGAGAATGGTATCTTCCTCTTGACTATCCAATGTGCATGTAGGGTATATGGTAAATGCATGAATCAAGGAAGGCTGATCTACCTCATCTTCTTCAACCCATAATGTAGGCTCTAGTGTAAAAAATATCTATGTTTTGGGATAAAGAACAAAATTCTTAGTGTGGTATTCATTGGATATCATCATGTTACCTATTTTATAACTAATGAAAGAATCAATTGTGGCAAGTTAAGGTCATCTTAAGATAAGGGGGTATCCACCCAAATTAGACTTAGGTTATAGCACAATGAAATCTACAAGATACTCTTAAGAATATATAGCAATGACAAGATCTTCAATGATTCCCTTTGATCTAACTATAGACTTGTTAGTCAATTTCAATAGTATAGATTTGGCATGAATATTATTCATCTACAATTTATGCATAATTTTGATTATCATTACATTTATTGCATCCCCTAGGTCAATATATGTGTTGGATAGCTATTCATCATGGATCTAGAATATTACTACTAGGCATACAAGATCTAAATACTTCTTTGGTAGGGTGTTCCCTAGCATGATATTTTCTAGATAGCCAATCGCATGCACAGTATTGAGATATTTTTTCTTCCTTCTTAGTTTCCATAGACAAAGGTCTATAATAGTTTTGGAATATATGGGTATGTCTTTGATGTCTTGTAATAGAGGGATTTTGACATAAAGGTTCTTAAGCTATCCCATGAAATCAAACTTAGGTTCAATTGTATGGCATTGAAGGTTGAGACATTCTAGAAATAGGGGGGCTATTTCATCAACTTTATTTAGTAGTTCAAAGAGTTATTGAGGTGATGGAGGTAGATTAGCATGTTATTCTAGGGTTTCATAATCTAATTCCCTTATTATGGGAGGCGATAGGGGTGGTAGAACCTTCCCTGAATGGAGGTAAACTTCATTGATGTTCACTATGTATGTCATGTACTGAACATGCTTAGTAGTGAATATGGATTGCACCAAATTATTTGAAAGATTTTGTATGGGTTGGATAGGTAGATGGTTAGGCTTGGGTGTAGATTGAGTATTAAGTATAAGAGTAGGAGGTTTTTGTTCTTGTGGAGGACATCCTCTTGGAGAGATATCCCATGGCTGGTTAGGTTTCTAGGGTTGTTGCCACTAGTTTGTGAAGGGTTACCCTTGGGGTCGTTTCCAAAATTACATCCAAAATGAGGATACATTTTATGGAGGCTATCAAGAGGTGGTGGGGTAACTTGCTTGATTTAGTTTCTAGCTAGAATTAAGAGGTGGAATGTTCATCTAAGGACTAGTCTAATTGGGAGTAGCATTTGAAAATTGTGAATTAAAAGAGGTAGAATTTGAAAAAGGTGGATTTTGTCTCATACCTTGATAAGGTGGTAATTAAACCCATGGCTTTCTTTGTGCAACATAGAAAACCTAGTCACTATGTCCTCTTATATCATGTAGCTCTATTATTTTTGGTTCCTCAACTGTGATGTGAGCTACTTTAGGCCAAACCTTGTGAGATCTACAATCAACCTTTTTCTTCTTAAAATATGGAAGTAAATAGTCAAGGCTTGATCCAAAGTTGTTTCTTTTTATCTTGAGTGCAAGATGTCCAATTGGGTTTCCAAATATATAATGATATCCTATTTCATGTCTGGTAGTAGGTTACTAACCTCAGTTTTTGATAGGTTGTTTGTAGCTACCAATGGAAGTTTTTTGCTTGTAACTTTGTTTATGGTATATCTATAATAATTCTTGCTCAACTCTTTAATATATAAGAATGTTAGGTGAGAAATATATCCTCCACTCATTAGGTTTAAGGCTTCCATAAAATCTTCTATGACTCCTTTTAGGAAGATGAATTTCAAAGGTTCTTCTCCAAGTGCACTTTGCTTTAGTTTGTGTACACTGAACATGAACTGTTCAACATAATCCTCCAAGAATTCATCCCCCTCCTAAGTCATTTGGAAGATGTCATTTATTCTATAACTTCTTTCTCTTCCATAATCTTGATATTTGGCCAAAAATTTATTTTTCATGTCCTCTCAAGTGGGGACCAAATTACTACCCAGTCCCATAAACTAGCAAAGTGTTGAGTCTTTGAGAGTAGCTGGAAAAAGTTTAAATTTTTGTGCATCCTACCTATAGTCATAGCTTCTATAGAGGATATCAAATTTGAAAAAGAATGTGTCCATCTCTTTTGATAATGTACCTTTGAATTTTTTCAAGGTGGAGGGTGGGATGTTTTTCATTTTTGTTACACTTATTGCATATAGAATAGGAAATTCAAAAGTAACTATGTCTGAAGTCCCATCATCCTCCATAAAGTCTCCTTCTCTGCTTATGATGTCTCTTCTTATGATATGGATACCAAAGGCACTCAGGATATGATCCTAAAATTCCATGTCAATCCCTTAGTTAGTAGGATAATAAATATTTATATGCTGATCCTCAATATTTTTACTAGATGAAGGGTCTAAATATTCTCCTGAGCTTCCTTTGATTTGATCAATAAATCCTACTGAAATGTTTTAAATATGTTACTCTCTAGAGTGTCTAGTTTATGTAGTTCTTCTCCTTCATTTCTTCTTACCATATCATCTAATGCTTCTTCTACTTCTATTTCCTTTTTTAGAGCCGATAGTGTTTCTTCTACAAGCTACCTCCTTCGATTTGTAGTGTTCTCTTCTTCAAGATCCTTTCAGCTTATGTTATATTCTTCAATAGGATTCTTAGTTTTTATAGGTATTTGTGGTTCCTTCCTAGTAGAAACTTGTAGCTTGTTTGGTAGGAATCTCCCTCAAGAATCACTTTTTCTCTATATAAACATTATGCCACTCTTTCAACTACATGTGCCTTCCTACATAGAGTTAATTTTTTTTTCATTTTTGTGTGTTTCAAGGGGGTTGTTTCAGACAAAAAAATTTAGAAAAAAATACTAAAACAAAGGAATGTTAAAATTAAAATAATATGAATTGAATTTATACTTATATAAAGTAATAAAAATTAACTATTAAAAGTAGGAAAATTTATTCTAGAAAGTACGAAATGAAAGCAAAAAAAATTTATTCTAAAAAGTAGGAAATGAAGGAAAAAAAATTTAAGAGCACACTTTGCCAAAAATGAATCACTTTTACAAGAAATAAATTCTATAAAAAATAATTAATTAACTTATGCACTATTTATTTCTAAAAACTTAGACATCTGGCATAAGACACCATAGTGCCCTTACTCAACTTACCCAGCTAGAACTATTATCTAGGAACTTAGACATCTAGTATAAGACACCGTAATATCCTCACTCAACTTGCCTAGTTGGGTAGAATAGTGAATTAACCAAAAATAAATTTTTAATGATTGATTTTATAAACAATAATTGACAACCTTCCTGATAATGACACCAAAATGTTATACAGATTAATTACCAAGTTATTACCAGATTCACTGGTCTATTTAAACTTTAATTGTCAACCCTGGGTGCATAAGTTTTTCAAGAGTGTTAACAATATATATGTATTATTGATTTATAAATAAATTTTACTTTTCCAATTTTAGTATAAATAACTTATGTTGAATTTACCAAATAGATAGATATTATGAAATTCCTATGAAAAAATTACAAAACTATTCAACGCTTAGTATCATACATGCATCACACTTATAATAAACATAACAATAAAATAAACTTAAACATAATAATAATAATTAAGAGGTTTAGGATCTTCATGGTAGTTCATTCTAAGGGGGGCCTTCTACATTTAAAACTATGTTCTAATCCCTCTCTGAGAGAATTCACAAACTTCTTACAAATTCAACTTTCTCATTACTCAATTCTGAATACAAAGGCTATATTTCAAAAGCTTATACTATTATTTCCTCTAAATTATCTAACTACTAATTTGATCTAGGTTTTGACTTTAAATATAAAAGGCATTTTAGTGACTCTTAACTAAAAACATCAAACTAGGAAAAAATACAAATACTTAGAAACTGCCCTAGTGAACTTCCAAGTATTTATTGACTAAATTTATTTGTTTTAGGTTTGATTGGGTTAGAGATAAGATATAATATTTTGTTATTTTATTTCCTTTCAACTTTTATCATCATCCTTATCTTTAGCATCTTTGGTAGCACACTCAACATCTCCTTGCATGTAGGGATTCCATACAACAACTATGATTCTTCCTAATCATCCATTTGGATTCTTGAGAGAGATAGATGTGTTTACAAGATATCAATAATTAATCTACTTTTAATAGTTGTAGGCACTCTATAGTATCTATAGACAACCTGTAGGTGAAACCTTCAATTGCTATGAGCATTTTGTAGTGGCTATAAATAACTTATAGGTGAAGATTACAGTTATTGTGGGTATTCTATAGTGGCTATAGGCAACATGTAAGTGAATCCTATAGTTGTTATGGGTATTATATAGTGGCTAAAATAGACCTGTAGGTAAATCCTACAATTTATATGGGCACTCAACAATGGCTATGGGCAACCTATAGGTGAATCTTATGGTTACTATGGGCAGCCTATAGTGGCTATGGCTTAACCAAATTTTGTAGCTTTATATGAACCTTCAAATTCTTGTTAGATAAATTCACACCAATATAATTAGATCAAGTAAAATCATCAATAATTCATAACATAACACATATATATTAATGAACATAAAAAATCATAACTCCATTCATTCATTTGCATTAGTGACATATAGTTATAGGAGTTACATAGACTAACCATGGATGAAGCTATAAAAGTAAGCAATTGGTGGCCTTATCAAGAAGTTTCAAGACCATACAAACATATTGGAGTTAAATCAAATCCTTTTCTCATTATCACCTAAATTGAGACCTCAAGACTCACTTACAGGTAGGGATTAAGAAAGAAAACATAGTCTTGAACTAGCAAAGCCACTAATAGACTTGATAGTCTTAAAGATTGTCCAATGGATTAGAATTAATTTAAGGTGACCTATGATGAATAAAATGAGACTCAATTCAATGATAATGTGTTCATATACCCTTTCTAGACCATGATAATCTAAGAGTAAAGCAAACAAGGTGTTCTAGACCATTCTATAGGCTATGCTAAAGCCTACAAATTTGTAGATGAGGATAAAAATAGAGGTAAAAAGAGTAAGAAAAGGTTTTAATACCTAAATTAGATAATTATTTAACTTAAATAACCTTATTATTACTATTTTAGATCTTAGAGAGGCAAGAAATTACAAAAACACAATCCTTCTCCCTCTAACCCTATAGGCAATTTCTCAAAAAACTCAGTCTTGAGTTTTAGATCAGTTAGAGGGTCATCCATTAGAGTCAGGATCTCAAAATTAGTGGATGTCATCCTCATGACCTAGGGAATCATATAAAATAATTGTTTTATTAAGATCAATAAGGGAAGTTCCCCCTATTTTGTCTCAGATAGCAGTCACTTTTTCCTTGTATAAACCTTGCAAAGTTTGAAAATATGGTTAAAACCATGCACCAAAAGTAAAGTAATGTTTCCAATAAGTTTTGATGAGTTTAAACACATGTAAAATTATTAAAACTCCATTTCAAGGTTGGAAACCATATAAGATGTTTGGAGTTAATAGGTTTGTAGGTGTAGCTAGTTGTGCAAGCAATGGGTCTAATACCAGATAGAGGGTCATTCTTAGTTATAGATTTTAGTAAGTCCTATAATGTATTATTACATGTGTGTCAAATAATATTGGGTGTATAATCTATCTAAGGAAAGAAATTCATCATAAAATCTATGAACTCCATCAGTCTAGCTAAAAACTCCTATAACAAAACTATGAACTCTATTAGTCCATATTTAGACTCCTATAGTTGAACTATAGACTCCATAAATATAACTATGAAATCTATTATTAGATATTTTAAAATTTCATGGGACTCATAAAATGCAAATATTCTATTTCAAAGTGTCAAAGAATGCCTATTGGAGAGTGATCTTGATGATAGGTGATGATTGAGCTTGTGTAAGAGAATGTCATGATAAATAAAACTCCAAATTCAAGTGAAGGCTTCTTCATAACTCCCTCTCCTCATCACACATGAGACTTTTTTTTTATAATTGGTTTTGGAATGATCAAAAGGAATCCTATCATGAAGGTAGGTTACAAGAGAGATTGATTGAGAAGATTTGTTACACCACTCTTGGAGAAGAGGCTAATTTGGGATGAGATGATGTGTAAATAAGTTTCATGACTCATTTTACACTACATCCACATTTATTTTAATTTATTATCACCTTTGGATACTTGTCCTTATGTCTCTGTAACTTATATCTTCTCTCTCTTCTTCTAAGTTCTATAAATATGAGCCATTTTGGCTAGTGAATGGGATTCCATCTCTTAGTATGGCAAAGCCCTGCCGAAATTGTACCTTGATTTGTACTTAAGATAATGAGAAGAAAGTTGATTATACTCTAATTCCATTTTCACTATGTTTTGAAGTGATCCATCTTAAATTTACAGTATAGATTGAGTTCATCCTATTTTAATGTAATCCTTAAATGTGTTACTGCAAATGACTTCTCTCCTAATAAGTTTCATGAAGTGTATGTTACTGCAATAGACTCTTGAAGTTTGTATGAGTTTGGTAGCATCATATCTAACCTTACCTTTAGTTTCCTTCATTTTTTGAGTTTTTATTTGCCTTTATGAGAAAAAATAATGCTAGGGAGCTCCATTAATGGTGTTGAGGATAGTTTGGTTGTCTTAGTTTATTATGCAAATTCTAACTATATGAATGGAAGCAACTCTTTGTGTATCACCTCCTAGTTTAGGTTTTATTTATGTATCTTTCTCTCCATTTTCACCCAAAATAGGTATTTTTATTAGCATAAGCACATCAAGTCATATATAGGGAGATAACGCTTAAAATCTAGAGGTTTACTTCCACTATATGTGCCCCACACACCTAGAAGTATTCCCATGTTGGAAAAATCTAGAATATTCTTAAACAAAATATTCTAGGGTATGAGATTTTTAGACTATATTTATGGTACACTAGATAGGATAATTGAATTCAAGTGAAGGAATTCTTGGTGTTATCCTTCAAATCATCAATGTCTAAAGGAAATTGAAGCACCAATGGTGACTCCAAATGATTTCAACTAGTGTAAGTAGTCCTAGTGCTTCAAACCATCAATTTTGGTATGTATAATTTATCTTCCAATCAACATGTACCTGCTTATCAAGATGGTTCTACTTTTGTTGTTCATGGCTTCTTCACAAGCTACACTCAATAGACTACACTTCATGAAGGTCCATATCAACCTTTCTACCCTCCTCCAACATCAAATCACTCATATTACTAGTCTGCTATCCCTAATGATCAGTTTAAGCAAGATGAGAATGATTTAAACTTTGATTTAGAGGGTTTAAAATTTGAATTGAGGGAGTTAAAATAACTTCTAAAGTATTAGCAAGCAATGCAACATCAATTTCATGCTCCTCAATAAATCAAAGAAGCTTTTCCTTCTCCTTTCATTTACACCATGATCATTGATAATGTCTTGATTCATAATTGTGCCTTTAGTACTACTGCAAGTCATTATTTTATTCCTGAGGAAATAACTAATGAGGTGAACCTATAGTATGATATTGATTTAATAGTTGAATCACAATTAGAAAAAAAAGATGTAAACACTCTTGAATTACAAGAAATATAAAGGTGTCTTTTGATTTTCTAGCTTATCCTAATGTTATAATCCCACAATATATAAGAGTTGTAGATGTGTAACCAAGTGATTGATCCTAAGACTCTTCAAGAGTTAGAGGATGATGATGTCATAGATGAGTTCCTTAAAAATATTAAAGATGATACCTCAAGTAACTATGATGAAGATATTATCATTGGAACACCTCTTCACCTTAGTAGATTAGTTTTTGAGCTTGAGGAAGGAGCTGATGACATGGAGCAATAAACAAAGGTTTTGAGAGAATAAGACACTTCAATTGTAAGATAAGAAGAAATAGATCTTGAACAAATTGATGAATTACCATGCTTCATGGAAGATGATTATGATTAACTTGTAACACAAGATGAAGAAGTGGCTCTTAAAGGTGGTATGGTTCAAGGAGAAGACGTAGGTCACACCTACATGAAAATTTTCTAAGAATATGAAGATGAGATTAACAAACTTAACATGTCAATGTTGGATGATAGATAATGAAAGCATGGTGAGCTATCTTCCCCTTTGTTTGATGAATTTTCCTCTTTATTTTATAAAGATAGTGACCCAATCATGATAAATGAGTTGGATGAATTTCAAGAGCATGTTGTTGAGTAGTTATAAACCTTTATTTATGATAAGGAAGGAGAGAGATCAAGTTGGTGTGATAGAGGCATTAAAGAGGTAGATTTGGAACAAGAGAGTGATGATTTTTGAAATGAATTAGAGGAATTTTTTCTTAATTCAAACATCATAACAACTACCCTTTCCCAAGAGGATCATGAAGAGACTAGGGATTAGTTTGTCAAAATTATTGAAGAAATAGAGAAAGATGAGTTGGTCCAAGATACATACCAAGAAGTATATGAACAAAATGAGCCTTATAATGATGAAATTATAGCCTTTGATGCATTGATGGATTACACTAGTATGAAGGACCAGCATGAAACATGATTCAAGGAAAAAGATAAGTACATGAATGTTGAAGACATGTTTGAATCTAATTCATTTGGACACATGCCAACCAAGGTGGTAAGCAAAAAGGATGAGTCACCAAGCTCCTACTATAATAAACTACTTAGTTAACACCATGAGGTTGTTTATCATAAAATAGATCTAAGAAGATTCTTATTTGATCCAAGAGGGGAAAAGACATATCAGGTTAGGTGTATATATTAGTTTCTTTTCAATTGTGCTTTTCTTCCCCTAAGTGCTTAGTAGCACAAGTGTGTTTGTTTTGGCCTTTACATGTGTTTTTCTTTCCCTTTGTGTGGTTGGGGTAGCAACTAGTTATCTTGTTGATCAAAGATTTGAGTCAATGGTCAAAGCATATTGTTTATCTTAGTCCTTAAATGACTCCATAATCCCACTGACTAATAATGCTATAGGTCTAGTTATTATAACATGCATATTACCCCTATGAGTCACCAATTTGTTGACCAATTTTGAATTTTAAGTAAAAATAGGGCACTCCTAGTAAAAAATTCACTTTTAGGCATATAATTGGGTATAATATGTTTTCATAAGGTGTTTCATAGGTCAATTAGTGTCAATTTATGTTGTACTAGCTTTGGTTGAGCATTGTCTAAGTCTATTTATCATTCTAGGTCTTTTTAAGGGGTGAAAATGGTGCATTTAATGCTTTGTATATATTTATTGGGAAATGTGCAAGTGTAAAATAGTTTTATAATTTGAAATTTGGCCTAGAAGGTCTATAATAACTATCACTAAGTAGAAACCATAGGTAGTTTAGATAAAAGATAGTTTTCTTGGCCAAAGAGAGAGAAATGAGCACTTGTATGGCTTCCTTGGGAAGTGTTCCACTTATAAAATGTGAAAATATGACTCTTCACATTCCCACACCCATTTACATGTTTGGTTTTCAAGGATAATGAAAACAATCTCATCTATAACTTATTTTCCCCCATTTTCTCTTGGTAATGAAAGAATGGTCAACTTCAAGCACTTGGTACAGATGGAGTTGGGAGGAGTGATTTTGGGTGTATATTTTACTTTGAGTTCACTTAATTAAAATAATATTAAATTTTATATTGATGGATCCTCATTCATGAACTATCACTAACACTCCACATAGTTTTTTATGGATTTGCAACCATGAGGGGGTCACTATTTGAGCTTATCTCAATTTTTCTTGCTTTGGTTTGATAGATTTGTTTATTTTAGGTGTTTATACATGATTCTCAAGAAATTAATATTATTATTTTTGTTTTAGATAGTTAAAATACCTAATAAATCCTCTTATGAGTATGTACATGCTTGTAAACTATCTATTTTATATTCACCTCCAACAGGGGTCTGATATAAATGAATAATGAGCCCACAAAATCATGAAGGGTTCACATGAAGTTTTGGAGATGATGTAGTACTTAGAACTGATTATAAATACTTAAAGATGAAGATGATAAATCCAAGGGTAAGAGACTTGATTTTGGGGACTGAGTCTTTAAAGGAACAAAACAAAGAGCTCTATGTTTTTTTTTGGTATCTTGAGGATGCATGGGTGGACAATAAGTTGATACCACCTAGTTACTTTTTATTCTCTCATGGAGAAGGATAAGCTTTCAAAGTTTCAATAGTGGATGAGAAGGTAGGTAAGTATTTAATATCTCCAAAATGACCGTCATAAACACTAAAAACTTTTAGTGATTCCTACAAGCTTATGAGGGTTTGAAAGTCACCTTAGTCATCTCAAAGAACAAGTATAGATGAAGCCCTACTTTCTGAAAATACTTAGTAAGTTTGAAAAAAAAATTGATATCAATATCATGTAATGGAAGGTGAAGTCCAATAATACATGGTTTCAAAGCACACCTATAAGCTTCTAAATCCTAAAGATCTACCTACATGTGTAAAAAGTTTTTGGCAGTTAGGTGGGATGAGGAGTTTCAAATGGTTATGTTTAGATTTATTTTACTTTGTGAAGTGAATGGAGAGAAGTTTCAAGACCATTGAGACATATTGGATTTGAAGTAAATCCTTTTCTTATCATCACCTAAATCAAGACCTCAAGACTCACCTACAGGTAGGGGTTAAGAAAGCAAACATAATCTTGAACTAGTAAAGCCACTAATAGACTTGATAGTATTAAAGATTGTACAATGGATTATAATGAATTCAAGGGGACTTGTGATGACTCCAAAGAGACTCAATATAATGATAAGATGTTCATAGACCCTTTTTAGACCATGATAATCTAAGAGGAAAGAAAATAGGGTGTTCTAGACCATGCTATAGGCTATGTTAAAGCCTACAAATTTGTAGATGAGGACAAAAGGAGAGGTAAAAAGAATAATAAAAGGTTGGAATACCTACATTAAATAAGTATGGAACTTCAATAACCTTCATAATACTATGTTAGAGCTTAAAGAGGTAATAAATTATAAAAATATAGTCCTCCCTCTAACCATGTAGGTGATTTATCAAAAAACATAGTATTGAGTTTTAGATCAGTTGGGGGGTCATCCCTTAGAGTCAAGAGCTCAAACTTGGTGGAGGTCATCCTCATGACCCAGGTTATCATTGACCATAAATGGTTATTTTGAGTTTTAGATCAGTTTGAGGGTCATCCCTTGGATTCATGAGCTCAAAATTGGTGGAGCTCATCCTCATGACCTAGGGTATCATCAACCATAATTGGTTTTTTTAGATCAACAAGGGAAGTGCCCCTTATTTTTTCTCAGATAGGGTTCACTTTTCCCTTGCACAAAACTTGTAAAGTTGGATAATATGGTCAAAACCATACACCAAAAGTAAAATAGTGTTTCCAATAAGGTTTGGTGAGTTGAATCACACATATTAACATTAATAAAATTTTATTTTAAGGTTAGAAACCATACAAGATGTTTCAAGCGACTAGGTTTGTAGGTGTATCCATTTATGCAAGCAATGGGTCTAATACCAAATAGAGGGTCATTCTTAGTTTTATATTTTGTGAATTCCTCTAATTTATTGTTCCATGTGTGTCAAATAATATTTTTTGTGCCTAAGATGTCTAAGGCAAGAAATAATAATAAAAGATATGGACTCCATTAGTCCAGCTACAGACTCCTACAATAAAATTATAGATTTCATCAATCCAACTTCAAAATCCTATATCTAAACTACAAAATCCATTAGTATAACTATGGAATCCATCAACAAAGCTTCATTACTTTCATAGGCCTCATATAATACAAATATTTTAGTGCCAAGTGTCAAGGAATGCCTATTGGAGAGTGATCTTGATGATAGGTGATAATTGAGCTTATGTAAGAGAATGTCATGATCAAGAAAGCTCCCAATTTAGGTGAAGGCTTATTTTTAACTACCTCTCCTCATTACACATGAGACATTTGTCCTAAATTTCTTTGGAATGCTCAAAAGGAAGCCTATGATGAAGGAAGTTTGTAAGAGAGAATGACTAAGAAGATTTTCTAGGCCACACTTGGAGAAGAGGATATTTTGCGATGAGATTATGTGCAAATTAGTTTCATGACTCATTTTACACTACATCCACATGTATTGTAACTGATTATCACCTTTGGACACTTATATTTATGCATCCTCAACTTCTCTCTTCTTTTTCTTCTTCCAAGTTCTATAAATATTAGCCATTTTGGCTATTAAAGGGGATTTCAACTCTTGGTATGGTAAATCCCTACCCAAATTGTACCTTGATTTGTACTTAATATAATGAGAAGTAAGCTAATTATACTCTGAGTCCATTTTCACTACGTGATAAATTGATCCATCTTGAATGTCAGGTATAGATTGAGTTCATCTTATTTTCATGCAATCGTTGAATGTGTTACTGCAAATTACTTCTCTCCTAAAGGGTTTCATGAAGTGTATGCTATGAAAATAGAATATTGAAGTGTGTATGAGTTTGGTATTGTCATATATGACCTTCCATTTACTTTCCTTCATTTTTTGAGCTATTATTTTCCTTCATGAGAAAAACTAATGCTAGGGTGCTCCATTAATGGTGTTGAGGCTAGTTTGGTTGTCCTATTTCATTATGCAAATTTCAAGTGTATGAATGGAAGTAAATCTTTGTGTATCACCTCCTAGTTTAAGTTTGATTTATGTATATTTCTCTCCCTTTTCACCCATAAAATTTTAGTATCATAAGCACATCAAATCATATATAGGTAGCTAGCCCTTAAACTCTAGAGGTTTACTTCCACTATAGGTGCCCCACACATCAGGAAGTATTCCTATGTTAGACAAATATTGAAGAGGCTTGAACAACCTCTTCTAGGGTGAAATATTTGGAGATAATAGGTATTATTGGCCCACCATTTTCAAAGATTCTCACAATCATGTGAGGGAGTGCCACTCATGCTAAATATTTAGTATGAAAGAGCCAAAGGTAGTCATGCCTTTGCAACCAATGATGGTGGACAAACCTTTTGCATAGTGGGGGTAATCAACCCCAATTATTTGAAATGTCACAAGTATGTACTAACTAATACAAATTAATACATAAGGTGGAATGAGGCTATATCCACCAAACATTTTAGGATAGAGGAGGTGATCCATTTCTTGGAGGAAAGTATTTACACTAGATTTGGAACCCTAGTTTCCTTAGTTTATGATAATGAGTCTTCATTCATTTAAATTAAGATGACTAAATGGGCTTATGACCAAGGCATTGCACTTAATTTTTACTCTAATCAATATCCCTAGGGAAATGGAGTATTGAAATCCACAAACAAGAATCTAATGAAGGCCATTAAGAAGTCTTCTATAGATAAACCCAAAACATGGCATAAACTCGTTAAGTATGCATTGTGGGTAGATAGGATTAGGATCAGGAAAGAACTCAAGGCTTCACCATTTTTTTGGGTGTATGGTTAGGATCTTTTCTTTCCCATCACCCTCAAACTATATATGTTCACATTCATGCAAGAATACATGGAGGAAAGCCAAGATCTTGCTAATTAAAGGGTATTAGACATCATCCAAATGGAGAATGCCAAAGAATAGGCATTTGAAAAATTTAGTAGGCATCAATCAACTATGAAAATATGGTTTGACAAGATATCCAAGGTGAAGGTATTTAGATAAAGGTACCTAGTCTTCCTTAGGGACAAGGCAACAGAACCTAAAGGCAAACATGGAAAGTTTACACCCTTGTGGATTGGCCTATACCAAATTTCTAAAATCCTAGGCAACAACACCTTCAAGTTAAAGGATATCTAGGGAGTAGATTTAACCTTGCCCACCAATGGGAAATATCTCAAGCATTACTTTGTTGCTACTCCACCAAGAGTCTTTATAGAATAAAGCCTATAAGATGGTTAAGGTTAAAGTAGGTAGGCTAGATAGTTTCTTTATTATTTTTGCTTTCCTTATTTTGATTATCTATATTTATTTACTTTTTTTTGTTTTCTTTGTGTTATGTGTTTGATTTCTATTTTTGTTGTGCTCTTTTTCTTCAATAAGTCTTGTAGACAATCCTTACTAAAAATATTCTTATATTTCTTTAAGTTTTGGCCACTTAGAAATGTGAATATGAACCTTACAGAGGTGAACATAAGGTGGTGATAGAGCATCATGTTACAACTTAAGGCATTAACATAGATTGGTATATAGGTTAGTTATCTCACAAGAAATCAAACCTTATTCTAAATCAAATTTTGGTTTTAAAAAGAATCATATTTGTAGGAGGTGAATTCAATTTTTTAAGGTACATTCATGCTTACACTTAAAACACATCCTTGTCTAGGACACAATTTGTAACTATAAGTGATTATCCCAAGAAACAAACATTGACCAAATACGTAAAACCTAGCTATATTGGATCCCAACCTTTGCCATAGGAGTTATTAAATAAAAAAGGGGGAACTTATTACAAAATAAATAAATGTGGAAACAAAGCTGATTCTAATAATCTCCATCAGGTCTATGGAATCCTAGTTGGTATTGGAGCAAGGCCTTGAGTGTAGCCAAAGGTATATCTATTGGGGATATGGATTCTTGGTTGGTAGAAAAGCAATTCCCAAGCCTTCCCTAAAATAAAAACAACTACTCTTAATAAACATCTAAATATGCTTCAAGTCAATGTTATGGTCAAAGGTATGAAACCTGGATGTTGTCTTCTAAAGTCCCATGACAAACATTAAGTGGAATGAAAACACACACTTCATGTTTGTGTTTCAATATTCAAGTTTAAATTTTACACATGAGAAGCTTGTTGTAACCAAGAATTGACTTGGGTGATGGTGTAGGTCAAGTGAGTTGAAGAACTTATATGATAGTCTAAATGAGAATCCTAGGTTCTAACATATTGTTGTGTTCCCCTATGAGTCACCACTTGTTGGGAATAACATACCCCCATTTTTTTGCTTCTATAAAATAGAGACCCTTGTGAATGTTTCAAAACATCTGCACCTTAAATTGACTTTGTGAAGGTCATTCTTTATTAAAATTTGAAGATTACTCACTTGGAAAGGAATGAACCTTTGCATTTTTTATTATGATTGTGATTTATGTGATAACCCTACAAATGGTTATCTTTAGATGATGAAGCATAGTTTCCATGAAAAAAGGGAAGGTTCTCAAATGGAAAAATCCAATGATTTAAATTCAAAAATGGTGGGAGAAACATAGAAGGAAATCATATTTCTTTCTGTGAAAAACCATGCCTAATTTTATATTAAGGCTCAATCATGTTTTACACAAGACCAAACCTTAATATAAAATCATAATTAGGCCCTTTTCACTTCCCCCTTAGGTTACCTATTTTTTAGTCAAAGGGCCCCTTTCATTTATTGCCAAGACTTTCACTAATGTTTAGCCTAGGTTTCAATCTTAAAATGCCTTTTGTGTTTATTAACACAAACAACATATTAGGACTGAAACCTTAGTATAAACCATTATGCATATCAGGTCCTAACTTAAATTTTGTGCACTTCTACAGATCCAATAACTCTTGCTTCCACAAAGACCTGATCTATTGACAAAAAATCACCTAGGAGGAACTATGCACAAACTTCAGGCTTTATTAAAAAAAATTCTTAAGGGATTTAATTTTATAGCCTCACTCCCATCATTTGAAATCTATGAGGATGTATTTTGAATTATCAAGACTATCAAGTCAAACCTCATCTAAACTTTTACCTAAGTCTAAAAGGGGACCACATTAATGTTTCAACCTTAGGCTTAACACTATAAACCTTAGCTTTAAGTTCATCATATTTATCTATATAATAGAATTAGGAATAATAATTTAAATTAAGAATATATATAAAACCTATTGTACTAACTTAAAGCTCATGCACTTTTGCAAATCTAATGATCCATGATTATTTGGAAGGTCTGGATCTAATAGTGTAACGATGAAAGGCTCTCCATACTTTAAAGCTAATTATCTTAGACCTATTAGATCATAATAAAAGGTCTTCACTACATCACCTATCTTAATACAATGGCATGCATCAAATTTGAAGCCCCAAAAGTTTCCAATATCATGAAACATGGCACTTCATCATTTGACGAAAAGAATTTTGTAGGCTTAAAATTGATAGTCTCACTCACATCATTTGACATCTGTGAGGACACCTTTGACATTATCAAAGCCATAAAATTTAACCTCAACTAGTTATTTTAGCCTAAGAAAAGAGGTAATTTTTAAAAGGCCTTTCAAAATAATCCTTACCATATTAACATAGAAAATTAGCATAAAAGGCTTTAACCTGAGTTTATTAGTGTTATTGACATAAATAGACCTTAGGAATGTATTTTAAGCCTAAGTTTTACTAAATTATTAAGACTAATTAAACCATGTGCATATTTTAAGATCCAATGAAGAGTGATTGATCAGATATTCAATCTAACAATAGGAGACAAAGAGTGAGATTTGAAAACCAATAGCTAGTTTTAAAAATAGTCATTGTGAGAATGCCATAAAATAATCTTAGGAAGGCCACATACATACCATGTAAGAAATAAATGACAAATCCAAAGATTTGGTGTTATAAATACACATAATTTTCAGAATTGAATCCATCCATAAAATCTTAGGCATGAATTAATTTATGAAATCAGCCACCTTTCACCATTAAAGCTTTAGGATCCATAGCAAAAATAACATAAAACCCTAATTCTTGATTGTTTGAGATACGATTGCATTAGGCAAGATAAAATTTCATTCCAAGCAAAGTAAACCCACTCAAACACTTGAGGAAATTAATGAATCATGGTGGTAGCTAGGCAACAATGGAGAGAAGAGGTATAAGTGTATTTGACTATAAACAATGAGGGAAGGCATTTTGGGGACACAAAATTTTACACTAGGGAACTCAATAATAGAATGAAGAACTAGTCTAAAATATTCTTTATTGTTAAGGAGTTATAGCCCCTAAATTATAGAGAAAAAAATATTATAGTAACCAAGATAAAATTTGATGGCTTGGTT
The DNA here is from genome assembly GCA_037957365.1 of Torreya grandis. NCBI lineage: Eukaryota > Viridiplantae > Streptophyta > Pinopsida > Cupressales > Taxaceae > Torreya > Torreya grandis. Next base: position 1,063,318 of record JARHVA010003360.1, read on the forward strand.
ATAATTTAGATGTCTGGTCTTCACTGAGTAGCTGCAACACTATAGGTACTCCATTGTTTGGATATCCTTGCACCTATGTTTATAGACTTTAGAATTAATGGTGATGGGATAGTTAAGGAGGGTGTGTCAAAATAGATACCATACATTGATTCTATATCTTTTGAAGGATATTATAAACCCCTTATAGCTCATATAGACCTTTGAACCATCAAAAAATGGACAACCAAGCATAATTTGGACACTATTCTAGGACCCTAGTTAAACCAAGGGACCCATATATCTAGGAAACATAATTGGAAGATCCCCATTATGGTATTTAAGGAGGGCATTATGATCATTATGAACCTATTGAATAGAGATTTTATGGCAACCACCATAGACTATGTCAAACCCAAATGGGTTTCCTACATATATTTCATGGTGGAAGAGAAGCTAACTCCTCCTATTAGAGAGTTGATTAGTATCCACTTGGGGAGATAGTTCTATGTCATAAACATAATACCAAACAATAATTCACCATGATGTCCTATCTTTTGGACTCATTGGTTTCCTCTACTCATATTCTTGGTATCAAGAATTGGTCCTCTCATAATAAGATTACCATATTCCATCATTATTCAAAGTTGCATATCTTTAAATATGGGGACCACATGAAATTCATTTGTGATTTCATATATCCTAATTTGACTAAGACCATCATAGTGAACCCCATGATTATAATTCAACACCTCACAAAGAAATATGTAGAGCCCATGGGGTCATATGGTATTATCCAAACTATACCATCATCAAGATGGAGGGAATCATGACTCAGCCATCTAGATTGCCAATATATGTCCCTATCAAACTAGATGAACATGATATTACTTCCCAAGTCCCCCAAGGGATTGATAATGTAAGGAGAGAAAATAGGAAAAGACTTTTTTACCCTTTCCCATTCTTGATTGGAAAAAACATGATTCATGGATGTAAATAGTTGGATGTTATGTCCAGACATAGGGACTCTTATTTTCAAAAGGATGAACTCAAAGGATGGGACCCAAATAATAAGGTTTTCCCCCATAGATAGTCCATGTAGATGATAAAGGTGGCCTACAAACATAGGGTTTTCCCTTATGACCATCTCTACACTAAGGCTATAAAATTTGAGGAAGTGTTAGCCAGGTGTAGTTAACATGGCTTCAAACTTGAGCATAGGTTTCAAAGAGAAGAGAAGCTAGCTAGAGAAATCTAGCAAATGAACCCATTTCAATATCATCTATTTCCTTCCACTTCAAGTGCACCTCCAAAATAACAACAACACATACCCCAAATTTAAAGACCTAGTGGGAGGAAATTGGAAGAAAGACTAAGGGAACATCCTTCATCACTAGTTCTACCTCCAAGATCACCTTCTCTAGTAGAGAAAATTAATATGTTGCCTTAGAACCATATGAAATAGTTGAATAATTCTTCAAGGAACTTGAAAAGATAGATGGGTCAAATTAGGAGGATGAGAAAATTGAGGAAGCTCAAGCTGAATTGTCATAAGTTAAAGAACCATAAACAAGTGAGATGTCAAAAAGGAAAGAAGTAGCTCTAGATTTAGTCCTTATCTCATAGGAAAAAGAGAGGCAGGGATGGCCCTTGTTCCCAAGGATTCTAAAAGGCCAAAGGTGACATGGACCCATCTAACCAATTAAGTTAACTTTTTTAGTGATGAGTTCCCCATACATGGACCAATTATTCTAGATTGGTTCATTATGGAAAGATCCAAAAGTTTCCATCCCATTCCCATTCATGGGAAATTACTAGAACTATAGGTTTTAGTACCCATGATGTTATCAAACCCTAGATCATATAGCTCATGAATGATCATGAAGAGAGGAGAATTGTCAAAGCTAAAAGGGAAAGTAGTAGAAAAATGAATAATCCTATAGCATAAAGTGGAATGGGGATTTAAATCCCAGAGGTTCCCAAACTATTTGAACCAACACCTATTATGTAATACAATCTAGAGACAATTGGATTTGAGAAGGTAACAACAAATAAATCCACCATAGGCACTGAGGAGTTCACCTTCCAAAGAATGAAGCCTTTTGTGGGTTTAACTCTTATGTGAGGTTAAATAGTAGGGAAACACCCTATCAATCAAGAAGACAGAAATTTTGGTTGTTTCCCAATCAAAAATAACCTTGGCTAGGGTCCAAGAAATAAAATAAAGAATCATCAACCTAGAAAAACAGAAGCAAGTTTTGGAATCACAAGATGTATTCTTAGTCCCTAAGGACATATTGAAGATGTTGAATAAGTCTCTTCTTGACATATTTAAAGTCTTGAAGATCATAAAGCTTAAATTAAGTGGATTAAACCATCAAACTAAGATGGTACAAGCCTTAATCACCCAATGGTAGGAATCTTAAGCCCAGGTAGCTAAATTGATTTAGGTACATATAACAAAATAGGCCCTAGACTTCAAAATCATCAAACTTAAACATCTAGACATCCTTTAAATAATCATAGTGGATAAGCTTCAAGATTTAAGCACCTAGTGCAATAATATAAATTACTTCATGAAGGATGACAAAGACCTAATAAGTAGGATGGAGAAGTTCTTAGGGACTTTGTTGACCAATCCTTCTCAACCCACTGCCATGGGCCTGATAGATGATGAAGAGTTCAAGCAAAGGGTTAATGTCTTCATCTACAATATCAAGGAGAATCAAGGATAGTATATCAAGGACAATTAAAATATCCTTAACATCATCCTTACCTCTAGAAAGCAGATTTTAGAGGCATAATACATCATACAACTCATGGAAAAAGGTGATAAATAATTCAACACATTAGCAAATCAACAAGAGGATTGTCTGATGAAGCCTGCAGTAGATTTTGAGTTGATCAAAGAACAATATACCAAGGTGAATAACTTCCTCAAATAGGGATGATCAAGGGACCCAACACCAATGTAATGGAAAGGAATATTATTTTATAAAATTTATATGTTAGTCTATTAACATATATTAGTTTTATTTATCAATTTTGACATAAGAGGTCATGTAAATTATAACCTTTATATGAAGGACAATTGTCCTTATCTTACTTGTGGGCATTTCATAAATCTAGCTGGTACACTACCTATATTTTATATAAATAGGTAGGGGTTACCATTTTGTAAGGGAGAGACTTTGAGTAATTGCATACAAGAAAGCATTTTAATACAACTAAGGAATTATGAAAGGATTATTTGAATAGTGTGTTAAAAATCTACTATTATCTCTCAATTGCATGTTAATGTCTTAGATTGGAAGGGTTCTTTGTATTTTGAGATATATCTTCTATCATAAGGTTGTTAATTTGTGCTACACTAAATTAGATGAAAGACCTTAGGTTTACTTCATTTTATTTTTCGCTATATTTGGATGTGCTTATGCTATTCATATTACAGTAGCAAAACTCTTATAGTAAAATTCATTCTTACTTGTGATCTTCATAATTACTTTGAATCTTGTCTAGTTTATGGTGAACTTTGCATTCAAATTATTTTAAATCATAAATTGGTTCATGTTTGTTTAAACTAAGAATAACTTTGTCATATTATCTGGGATAAAAAATTACAACCACATCTTCTTTTCTGATTTACCATCCTTTTTTCTTATTTTTAATCAAATCTCACTTCATTTTAAGATCATTGTTAATATCCACTTAAATTAGTTTGTGGATCATAAATATCATAAAGTTTCAAGTATAGGACCTTGGTGGCTCCCAACCACCAAATTAAATAAATATTGTGGATAACTCTCACACTCTAGTTTTATTTCACCATAGACATCAAATATTTGTCACAAAATACAACTCATGCATTTGATCCTTAGGATCCTAAAATGAGAAGTGTTCATCAGCACTAAGAGCACCTTTGAGATAATTAGAAGCATCAATAGGAGGTTTTACCCTAGTTTAGGTTATGGGTGAAATTGGGAAATGTACTAGATGAATTTTACTTTTGAAAGAGGATTTAGGTTTGGGGTAAATTGTAGGATAGTTTTAAGTAATTTAGTTTTTCATTTTAATTGTTTTGGTATTTCTTTGAGGTAGGTAGGGTTGAGGGTTTCATTTTTGGTAGTCACATACTGTGGCCATCGGTGGCTTAACCTGACCATCAATAGTTGGCCTAACCATTAGCGGTCAAACACCAAGGGAAAAAGGGGTTACATGACCATCAATGGTTTAGGTGAATCATTGATATTTTAATGTTTTGTGGAAGGTTTGTTTGAAAGGTGTAGATGAAGATTTGTTTCAAAAATTTGTTTGAAAATTGTGTGGGTGGATTAAAATTCTAAGTGTAAGTTTAGGATAGGTGATGTGTTAGGATGATTTAGGAAAAGTGTCAAGTAAGAATGATGTATGGAGTTGATAATTTATTTGATGGTTGGTGGATACAATTATGTGTTATTTGATAGGTTATGATAGGGAAATATTTAAGTAAGTTTGATGTTATGAAATAGTTGTTGGGTAGAGTGGTGATAATTTTGTGGGTAAGGGTAGATGTTGTTTAAATGCTAGAGGTAATGTTGTAAATGTAATGGGTGTTTGTTTGTAATAGGTTGAAAAAGGTAAGTGGAGGTTTATAATGAGGTCAATTTAGAAATTATTAATGGTGATACATGATAACTTTGATTTTTATAGGCATGAGACCATAGCTAGATGAGGGATTGGGTGTCAAGGATCTTTACCAAGATCCATGGAGGGATGACTTAGGATGATTGGATGCATATGGAGGAGGTTGGATTAGGATCTATGTGATATTATCAATGGTTGTTGTGAGATACAATGATGATAGTGGCCCTCATTGAGAAATGGGATTTGAACACTAACAACTTCTTACTATCGATAGAAGAGATTACCATCCTCTTAGAGGATGTCCATAGGATTACATGGATACCTATCTAAGGGGATCCTATTTATCACATGGAGACCAAGGAGAGGGATGATAAAATGGAGCTAATATATGGTGAGGATCAAGCCCATGCCAAGTGGTATTCAGTTGGTTTTGGTATGTGCCACTATTCTAGAGGTCCCTACTTGAGAGGTGGCTAATGATGATGATGATGATGGTAGTATCCTATTTCACATTTCCTAATTCAAGTAGTGGATACTTTCCATATCTAATGTTGGGAGTGTTGGTAGAGATGTTTTTGGGTAGGACTATGTTTGGGTGGGCATTAGTCTTAATTATTTAGATTTATGGGGAGATATAGGCATTTAGAGCTCATAGATGATATGGGATCAATGTTGGGCTCATGCTCCAGTATTGGGAATATGATCATATTCGAGTGTTGATACATTTGGGGCTGCCATGGGATGGTTATTCATAGGTGGACTATAGAGTGGGTTTCCTAAGATGGAGAGGAGATTATGATTTGATAGGTGCTAGGTACATTAACTAGTTTAGAGATGCATTGAAGGGTTTGGTTGTAGGTGATGTGGTATGGAGGCCATATGTTGATTGGCCTAGGTGGGCCCAATATAGCTACCACACTCTATCTTTATAGAGATAGAGGTGGATCTATGGGAGAGAGGGGGAAATGGAGATTATCCCTTTTGATTGAGTTTAGAGGAATTTTAGCCTCATGTATGGGATTCCATCTCCTTATTTGGGGTATAGGAGAGAGGATTTAGATTTTCTACTTGTAGAGCTACAACCACAAGATTTAGTGCTAGATCATGAAGAGCTACTAGCTAGAGTAGTGATAGATGATGCTAATTTTGTTGATGGATATGTAGGATGGTATTATGCCCTATATGGAGTGGCCAAGTTTTAGATGGGATGATGGGGATTGATAGGCCATGGATGTGGATCTAGCTAGGGTACTGGTATAGGGTGGTTATAAGGATGGGTAGGCATATGAAGCAATAGTAGCTTCACAAGATTAGATCACAAAGTTACAAGGATAGGTGGTCACTCTATAGGGATAGATTATTACCTTATAGGGTAATGTTTCCACTTTGATAGGAGAACAAGATTAGGCAAAGACCTCCCTTGGTTTAGTGACTCAGGAGAGGGATACACCAAGGAAAAGGGTAAGAGCTATGTTAGCACCAATAGGAGGACCACTTAGGATAATTCTTATGACACAATATTGAGCTATGATTGAGGAGTTGAGTTATTATGAGGATATAGTGCTGGCATAGTGTCTAGAGTAGTCAAGATGGGGGAGTACATGGCTAATTTAGTAGGTGTGGTAGTCGTGGTGACTCCATGATAGTGGTCCTCTATAGTGGGTGGATAAGGGGTAGTTTAAGAGGACTGACACCTGGTGAGAATGCAAGTGGAGGAACAAGAGGGGCTAGTGATAGTGGTGCCCTAGGGGCATGATATTTGATATTAATTAATGTATATGTACATAATTTTGATACTAGATTGTGTGCCAATGATGTGAGATGTACATGAGAGAGAGAGAGTTTTATACATTATTATATGTATTATTTTAATGACATGATGTATATGATGACGTTGAAGATTATATAGATGTGTTTTATCTTTCATGATGTGGTTTATGATTATGGATATTCATTTTCATGTTATATTTCATGGTTTGGTTTATGTTTATGCTTTATGAGATATGGTCTCAGTAGATTAGTCATGTGATGTTTAGAATATGGTTTATGATGTAATATTTTTGTTCATGGATATGTTTTGATGTTCATGATCATTGATGTTATTTATGTAATGGAATTTGATGTGATGATCTTTGATTATGTGATGTGGTGATGATGATCATAGAGTATTTGGTATGATGATCATGGGTTATGTATGTTTTTTTTATGGTTTATGATGATATATGATGGCACATAAATATAAGAAACTAAATGTGATAAAATTGATAAGAACCAATGAGACATATGAACTAATAATGAAATGAAAAGATAAGAAAAGAAACATTATGCCTTTTCATTGATAAGGATAAAACAAAACCTAAAGTTAGATTGGCTTAGGGAACATAAGCCTTTTGAATGCTTTGAATTAACATGCTTAGGTTGATAAAATGGTGTCTTGATCACATTGTGCCAAGTAAGCTCATAATCCCTTGATTTATAGATAGTATAAAGGAAAGGTGGGTAATAGGAACAAAAAGGAAATACATGATAGGTAGGGTAACCTTGTGTGGCTTAATTTTTCCCTTTTATAGATGACCTAAGAACTATAATGGAAAATTCCATGTCTTATTCTAGGTGTAGATTGTTTGATGTAGGAAGTTTACTAATGCTAGATATAAAAGTTGATTCTAGCTTTCTTGGGATAGCTTGTTCTATTTTGATATAAGGTCTATTTGTTATTATTGTTTATTCCAATAGGTTTTTTAATTTTATCAATTTTATAAACTTAAAATGATTACTTTTGAAAAATTTGACTTATCCCTCCTTTAAGGGAGTGGTCTAAATTTGGATTTGTTTATTTTGGTAGTTGTCCTTCAAAGGAGTAGTCTATCTTTTAAGCAATTTAAAAGATTTTTGGGTAGCTATCCTTCAAGGGATTAATTTTCAATGCTATAAATATGTGACCCAAATAATATTTTGGTATCCCAAATTTTTTTGATGCTAGTTTTAGACATGGACAAGTCTATTTAGGATTAGAGGTTTACGTTTATAAGGGCAAAAATTTTAACACAAAGAGGTTATTGATAGGTGAAATAAATGGTTTGAAGAATAATGACCAAGGGATTCCATCTTGTTAGAGATGAAAGGTATCCATGAGAACCATGCCATGAGTAGAGGCATAGTACCCATATTTAGGATTAGGATATGGATCAGATGGTTAATCACATAGTTATATGTTGTAATCAGCTATCCTTAAAGGGAGAGGGATAGGTGAATGAAGTTAAAAATCTCATAAATCAAGGGAAGATCTTAAGTTAGATAAAAAGTGAGATCAATCCTTATTTTAACAAAAGATTAGATGCAAAAGTGAAGCATTGAGAGGCTCAGGTTCTATTTTTCCTTCAAGAGAAGACTAATGATAAGCTCCTGATCCATACTTATGGGTTATGTTGTAGGGTCCAAGTCAATTGAAAACAAATTTGCCTCTTTTGCTTTTCTCTATGTTGGTAAAATGCTAATTTTCCTTAAGGATGAGGTCTTCAATATTGAATTCTTATTATTTTAGGTGTTGTTTATAAGCATGCTTGATTCATTCTTGGTAGACATAAAGATGGTTAAGTGTTGTGAGGTGATGTTCATCAAGTATCTCAAGTTGTGCTAGTCATTTTTGATGATAATCACCCTCAAAAATGATCTCTTACAAAGATATGTAAAGAGAGGGAATATATAATTCAAGAGACAACACTATCTCTGCTCTGAAGACTATAAAAAAGGGGTAACACCTATATATATTTGAATTCTAGTGTTATAGGCCCATAAAGTGAAGGGGATGTACAAGTGCCAATCTCAACTTGAAGCACTAATGAATTTGGTCAAAATTTTGTTAAGTATTTTGTTAGAGGCTTTTAATTTTCCATTTAATTATGGATGGTAAGGTGATGAAAATCTTAACTTGATTCCAAATGCATCATAGAGACCTTGGAATTTCTTGTTATTTAAATATTTATCATTATCTATGATTATCTTATGAGAAGCACTAAATGATAAATGATATGATGGTTGATGAAGTTGATAATTTTATAAGCCTTGATTGATATGAGAGGAATGTCTTCTACCCACATGGTGAAATATTTAGTGGTGGTAATGATTGATTGGTGACATCTTGATGAATAAAGTTTGATTTCCCCAATAAGATATAGGCCCCATTGTGAGAAGGTCCAAAAGTATTTAGATACTTGGAGGCCATGGGCTGGTGTGTGGTGTAAATTATCATGTTATTGACACTTAACACACTTATTTACATAATCACAATAGTCTTGGTTGATGGTATGCCAATAGTATCCAAGGTAGAGGATGAATTTAACGATAGCTAAACAACTAAAGTATCCCCCACATATCCCATCATGTGTTTCCTTTATAGCATGAGAAGCTTCATGACTATAAAAAAAATAGAGAAGGAAGCTATAAAAATCAAATTTGTAAATGATTCCACCTAGTATGGTGTACCAGAGGTACTCTGAACAAAGGCTCTTTGTGCATTCTTAGAGAGGTTGGGAGGAACGATACCAAGGTTGAGGTAATCAAAATTTTTTTTGTACCATATGTCTGATGGATATTTCTCTACATTATAAATGGTAGGAAGGTCAGAATGGATATAAGATGGGGTAATAAAATGATGGATAGTAAGAAAGAGTTTAGATTTAGAAGTTTGAGATGGGATTTGGGAAGTAAGGGAAGCCATTATATCCATGAAATTGTTGGTAGATCATGGAACTAATTGGATAAGGTAATGATTGAAAGATGTTAAGAGTACATCTATGAGTTTTTTTTACTTTAATAAGACATCATTATTATGTTAGTAAGATACACTAACCTAGTTGAGCACAAGTTAGGAATCACCAAAGACACTGATTGTCTTGACTCCCAAGGCTAAAGCAGTTTGGAAATCTATGACTAGGGCTTCATAATTAGCCACATTGTTGGTGAATTCAAAGTAAAGTTTAAAGGAAAGGGGAAGAGGTTCACAATGAATGGGAATGATCATATCTCTGACACCCCCACCACACTAGCATTTAGAGCCATCAATGAACATGGTCATTTGGTAAGTGGGATCTTCTTGAGAAAGAGTTGTAATGGACTCATATAGAAATGTAAGAGGAAGAGGTTGGTTATTTGGTAGAGGATCTTTGGCCAATTGATCAAAAATCACTTTCCATTTAATTTATTTCTACTAAAGTAAATCAAGATAAAACTTAGCTAAGTACATGAGCTACTTAACCATACGTTGGTTTTGGTATGGTTTAGAGTGCATGTACTTGAGTGGGTCAATGTTAGTGATGATTTAGGTTTTATGATTAATAAGGTAATGGTAAATTTTTGAAGCCACAAATATGAGGGTGAGGGAAATTTTCTTGGGATGGGAGTATCGAGTCTCATACTCTATAAGTGTTTGACTTATGTAGTAGATAGATTACTCTTTATTTTATTCATCACAGTGACTGAGCATTGCCCCTAGGGAATGGTCAATTATAGAGATGTAAATGTATAAGGGTTGATACTATTTAGGATGTTTCAAAATAGGTGGATAAATAATTTATTATTTGACTAAATCAAAATACTATTGGAAGTCTTTATTCCATTTAAAATATGTGTCTTTCTTAAAGAGATGGTAAAAAGGTTGACATCTATCAGATAATTGAGAGATGAAACATCAGATCAATTAGAGCTTCCCCTATAAGCTATAGAGTTGGTTAAGGTGGGTTGGAGGTGTAATTTACAAAATTTCTCTAAATTTTTTAGGGTATTCCTTGATTCCTCAAAGAGAGATAATAAAACCAAGTAGCTTTCCAAAAATAACCCCAAAAATACATTTCTTTGGGTTGAGTCTAACATGGAAGTGGATGAGGCATTCAAAGATGATTTTGAGAAAATATATATGATATTTATGATATTTATATTTCCCAAGGATATTTTCCACATAGTCCTTGATGATTTTATGGATGAGGTTATGGAAGATATAGGTCATCACATGCTGGTAGGTGGTGCCAATATTCTTCTGACCAAAGGGCATGGCAATGTAGTATAAGGTTACCTATGGGGTGATAAAAGAGGTTTTATGTTGATCTTTGGGGTAAATTAAGATTTTATTATATCTTAAGAAACCATCCATGAGATATAACATCTTGTGGCATGCTATAAGATCAACAATTTGGTTAATATTAGGCAAAGGGAAGTCATCCTTTGGACAAGCAAGGTTGAGGTTATGAAATTCAATATAAATATGAAGTCCACATATGGGTTTGGTAATGATAACAATGTTAGAAACCCATTAGGGATAATTAATGGGTTAGATTAGTTTGATAGATAAGAGGTGTTAAAGATCCTCTTTGACTAGAAGAGTGACGCAAGGGTGCATCTTGTAAAGTGTTTGCCAAATAGATTTAGCATTGGGATGGGTGATGATGTTGGGGAGAGAAATATAAGGGTAAATTTTTAGAATATACTAATAAGATAAATAAAATGATATTCTTTAGTTGTGAAGGAAGGAAGGGTAATCATGTTATTTAGTAGAATTCAAAAAATGTCTGATCTTGACAACGTAAGGGTTATCTTGAGTACCCAAGTTGACATAAATGGTAGATTAATTTAACATGGTTTGGTTTTTAAGAGGAAGGGATTTATGGATATAATAATCATTCACACTAGGGTAGGTGAGAATATAAACATCATCCCGATGTTGAATGGTAATGATGGTAGGAGAATTATTTTTTACCGTTTTAGGATGGATGAGAGGAAGAGTTTTAGTTTTGCCATCCTTTTGATAGGTTAGGGGGAAAAATAATGGTATTGATAAAAAAAGGTTATATGGGATGATATAAAAATACCTAGACTTCAAGGGAGATGGGGTTGGTGAGGATGGGACATCCTCATCGATTGTGGTGATGGCTTTTGGTGAGCTAGGTTCTTCTAGTGATATGAACCTAAGGCAAAATAACTCAAAATATTTTTGGGTTTTGATTATGGGTAATTAATGAGGTCCTTATTCATAAAATCCAAAGCCAAACCCATTATAAGGACACTTGTGAAGGTAAGCTTTGAAAAAGGCAGATTTGTTTAGATAGGAGAAGTCATAGGTAAATGGTTGGATATGAGGTGTGGTAGAGGAAGCAAGAAGTGGATGATCGAGTCCCCCATAGATGAAATTGTTTTGATTATTGGGTTTCCTAGAAGGGATGATGGTTCTAATGTTAATTTCATAGCTAGATTCATGGTCAAGGTTCCCATATTATTGAGGAGTGGGGAAGGCATCCATGGTCAAAAGATAGTATTCTCCCAATGAGAAACATTGGAGCATTGGTTCCAATGGATCCTCTATGGGTATTTGTGAATAAGGGATGGATGAGCTTGTTGAATATTCATCAATGATAGGGGTAAACTTATTGATAGTGGGTGATGAGGTGGATAGATGAGGAAGAAGAACATCATTAGGTCAATACAACATATTATAGGATATAAATGGATTAGGGTTAGCTAGTATGGTGATGACATGACCTTTGTGCTCAAATTTAATGTAATAATACAAAGTAGAAGGGACATAACTCATATCATAGATCTAAGGGAATTCAAATAAAACATTGTATAGGAGCTTTCCCTGTACAACATAAAAGAGTTCCTAAATGGTATGAGGTCCCAAACAAATATGGAGAATAATTGTTCCCAAGGTAGTGGCCATAGTATCATTGAAAGAGAAAAAAACTACTATAGTTTTAGACATGATGTTCATTAGCAACTCAATTTGGTCATAGGCATGGGAGGAGATAATGTTGATACTATCCCTTCCATAAATCATCACCCTTTTAATGCAATTTTGGTTTAAGTATGCTATGATAAAGATGGGAGGATCATGATCTTGAGGATGCACATAAGGTATTTCTAAATATTTAAATGTGACTAGGGTGGAAATTTGAATGGATATGACAAGGGTTGCAAGGGGTTGAGGATATTTGGTTTGAACCTCTATGGATTATATAATCTCTATCAATGTTTCCTAGTGAAGAGGTGAGGTGTTTATTAATTCATATAAGCTCCTCCTCACTAGTGTTTGGTGAAGTTGTTTCAACACTACACATTGAATATATTTAGAAGGGTTAGAAGGAGAGGCACCCAAAATAGATACTTTGGGTTTTGGTAATGGTGAAGGTGAAGGTGAAGGTGTTTGGTTTTGGCTAGAAGGTTGAGGGATATAAGGGTAGGTCTATGGTATATACACTTTTGATTTTCCCTTATCATTTTGTTGGGACTTTGATCAAGTAACCATATGGATAGTGTGGATAAGAGGGAGTGTTGGTTTGGATCGATGCTTCGATTGCTCCTTACTCTTAGGTGAGAGTGGGGAAATAGTTAAGTATTGGATGGTTTAGGTTAGTAGTTGGGTTGGTAATGGGCTCAAAGGAGGTTAATAATAGATCATCCTCATCCCATAGGCTATGGACCAATGTTTAGAGAGCTTTGTAATTCTTTGTATCATGTCCTAATGTCCTATGGTATAGTCAAATAAAATTATCAATGATACATTATGGTTTAGGACATGAAGGATTGAAAGTTTTGATGGGTGGTAAGGTTAAGGATTATAGTTGAATAGGATTCAAGCAAAGGTGTTGGAGATGATAAGTTTTCATTTTTAAGAGTGGGAGCCTTTTTGGGATTATTTTTTACCATATAAGTTGTGGGTTGTGGAATGGTTTTGGTGGGTTGGTTAGGTTGGGGTTTCTTGGTTAGTTTAGAGGTAGAAGGTAAAGGTTTGATGATAGGCGGGAAGGTAGAGGTAGTTAGGTTAGTTAATAATGATGGGGATTTTATTGTTTTTATGGAGATAGGTGTAGGTAGAGTAAAAGGATAAGGTTTAATAGATGAGTAATAGGTAATAAGGATAGTAGAGGGATGGGGTGCTAAAATTGAAGGTAAAAGAGAAAGGGGTGGTATGGGTGTAGTTTGAGATGGTTTGGGTGGTTCCACATTTTTTATAGGTTTAGTCAAAGGTTTATTGGGTGGAATTGATGGGGTTAAGTCCAAATTAAAAGATAGATGGGCCCAGATAGGGGGAGGATGTATTCCTAGATTATTGATGGGTTTAGTCAAAGAGGTGTAGGGTGATTTAACAATTTTAGATTGAGGTGGGTTGGAAGATTCCCCTATGGTTTTAAAGGAAGAAGTATCTGACGATAGGGTTGAGGTAATGATAAGTTTGAGGGAATATGTAAGTGAGGTTAAAGGTCCTTTTTTATTTTGGTAAAGTAGCCCAAGATGGTTCCAAAAGGGGACCCTATCTAGATTGGGTTGAGAGGTAAACTCTAGGATTTAGACCAATCTATAAAAAGGTTTATAGATGGGTTTGATTCCATGGTTATTGGTTTCAAATATCAAACCTATAGGTTGAAGTGAGGGAATATATTCTTCACCTTTGTCTTTGGTGTAAGGTTCAATGGTTGAGGAAAATGTGTTCTAGGGAAAGAATAGAGATGATGATCTCTTTCTTTGGAGTGATTTCCAAAGGAGTGGCTGGTTATATGGTAGGTAAGAAGGGTATGGTTTATTCAAATGGAAAAAGGAATGTGGTTGATTCATTTATTTAGATATACAAAGGAAAGAGTAATGATTCCACCACTTCCAAAAATGGATTGAAGGAAGTAGTTAAAATAATGGTTAGCTCCTTTGGTATTTGTATCAAAAGAGAGGTGGGTAAGTCAATGGTCTCTTAAATTGAAAGAAAGGAGGTTCCTTCCTTTATTTTTTTATCTAAAGGAATAGAATAATATTCCATCACTTTAATAAGTGGGGTGGAAGAAGAGGTAGTTGAGGCAATAACTTTCTCAATGGTAGGTTCACTAATAATGACATTGACTGTGTGAACCTCATGAGTGTGAGATGATTCCAGTTGACTATTGTCATGGTTGGTATAAGGTGCATGGTTAAGAAAAGGTTTATGAAAGATTTCTAATTATTGATTTGGAGGTGCATTGGGATTATATAATGAAATTTAACCCTTGTTAATCATGTTTTTTATAGTATTTTTAAAGTTATTACACCTACTAACATCATGTCCAATAACATAATGGAAGGCACATAGATCATTTTCATTTTACCATCTAGGTGTGGGGTGAGAAGCATCAAATTTTTGGGGTGGTGTGATAAGAGGAAGTTTTATGAGATTATATTTAAGTATTTTATCCAAAACTAAAGCATATGACTCCCTTATAAGAGTATATTATCCTAGAGTGCTTTGTTTTTAGTTTCAAGTTTATCATTTTGATGGGTTGGAAGAATTGGTTTGATTAGGTTGATTGATAATTAGAGGTGGAGTGGATTTTAAGACAATAATGTTTACAATTTCTTTTGTCTTAGTGTTGGGCAGGTTGGATGGGTTAGTGGTTTTGGTCAAATAAGGGTCATTGGATTTAAAGATAGAATTCTTGTTTTTCAGTTTCAATTTCCCTTCATCAATGGATCTAATTTCAAGTTTATGTGCCATGGTAAATGCTTCATCAAAGGTTCTAAAATTCTAAACCTAGAGAGTGGGAGCAATATGTTTGACACAACCGCAGGAAAAGTGTTCGATCACTTTAATATGGGGTAATGAGAAATAAATTTGGTTGATGAGACCTCTCCATCTAGCTATGAAATCAACAATTGACTTTTCATCAAATTTCCTAATGGAGTAAAGGTCAGTAATGGAAACCATTTTAGATATGTTGACTAAAAATTTATCCACAAATATTTGGGCTAGTTGAGAAAAGGAGAAGATAGAGTGTTTGATAAGAACAGTATACCAATACAAGGCTAGTCCAGATAAGGACATAGGGAAGGTATGAATGAGAAGAGCATCATCATATGCAATCAAATATCAAGAATGGTGGAATTATCTTAAATATTGTTGGGGGTCCTCTTTGATTTAGAACATGGAAAACTTAGGTAGTTCCCACTGAGGAGGATAAGGTTATATTAGAATGGATGGGTGAATGGGTTCATTTTAGATTTGATCATAAGATAAAAGGTTATGAGCTCCATAGATAGATGATTCAAGATTGGAAATTATATACATCAAAATCTTAACTAAATCTATTTGAGGTGGGGGAGCTCCATAATTGGGTGGATTTAATATATAGATAAGAGGTGGAAGATTGAGAAGATGCCACATATTGGTATGTGGTCATTGAAGGTTGGGATGATGACCCATATTGATATGTGGGAACAAAAGGTTGGGTAGAAGGTGATATGTATCCTTATGAATTAGGAGAATATTGGTAAAATGGCATGGGTGTTTATTGAGGGATTGAAAAAGGTTGGTTTGGAGGTATAGTTGAATTGGTAGTTTGAGGTTAAGTGGTGACCCTTGTGCCAATGGGTGGAAGGGTAGGAGGTATGGAAAGTACTAAATTTTGGAGTGGGGTGGAAATTGGTGGATTGGTAGTGATAAGGGGAATGGTGGAAATAAGGCTAGAAGATATCCCCATGGTAGGTGTAGTATAGGTAAAAATAGGTAAGGTTTCCCCTACATTAGAGGTGTTAGTTGGTGTAAAAATAATTTGGTTATAGGTTGGAATGTTGGATTGGGTTTCAGTGGTGGTAGTGGATGGGATATAGATAAAAGAAGAGTCTTTGGTAATCAATGATTGGGTAGAAGTAACACCAACCATAAGATGGGGAGGCATACCATAAGGTGTAACTATGAGAGGAACCAAAGTAGTAGAGGTACGATGAGATAAGGTGTTAAGGTAGTGTTGGAGGGATGTGGGGTTATTATCAAGGAATGTGGCAAAATATGCATCACCCTCAATAATTATCTACAACATGGTAGGAGGGGGAGAATGATTAGGGGAACCCTCAACATCTGAAGTATACTCCATAGATGAGGAAGAGGAAGATGAAGGTGGTACTTAGTTGGTTTAATTTCTGAATTGCTATCTAATAAAGACCATGTGAAAAAATAGGAAAGAAATGATGAAAACTTAAACCTCAAACAAAAACGAGGCAAAATAAAAGAAACCAAGGCAGTCAAAAGATACACTAAAAGTGTGTTTAAAACTTAGGATTATTTTTAGATCTCTTTTGGCTTATGCCTTAGAAAGTGTGAAGAATAAATTTGGCTTGTAGATTAGGTGATAAAGAGGAAATCTAAGTTTGGTTTTAGGTTGTGTTTAGGTGCTCAAGAGAGAAATCTATATTGAACTTCAATACATGGCTTGATATTGGGGCCTACCCCTTCACTTCACACACTATAGTGATAAGGGTGTTGGGTGCTTAACAAAAATATACTAAATTTTATATTTTATACTCAAACAAAGAGATGAGTTGGTTCTCCCCTTGGTAGTGACTTCCAAGTAGGATTACTGGGAAAGGCTAAGGTTTACTGCTAGGTGATGAAGTCCTAGACGAGCCTTGTCTCAAGTTTGTTTTAATGTGTTGAATGATTATGTGGTTTGGATATTTGCATGATAACAAGATTTTAACTATGACTAATTACTTTGCCTTTAAGTTATTATATGAACTAAAACAAGCAAGTAATCAATCTATGTAGATGGTTTATTTTATGCCAAAAGAAATTTTAGATTTTACTTGATGAGCATAGAATAAAGGAAGAATGAAAGTGCATGTAGATGATGTTAGGTCCCACTAGGTGTGCCAAAATGTTTCTCTTAATTTTTTATCATTTCTTAATTCAAAAGAAGATAATAAATTTGTAATAAGGGTGTGGTAGAAATACCTAGTTGGTGATGCATGTGTAGTCTAGACAAAGGTGGAGGACTCCTCTTTGGCTAGGAAATAATAACCTACAAATAAAAAATCACTAACAAAATGGGTTGTTAGCAAGATAGATAAGTGGACTACCTTACATGATCTAGATCCAAGAAGCATATGATTGATAAGAGGTTGTCAATCCAATATTGATAAAAATCAAGTTGAAAATGATAAAAGTAAAGTACTTGAATAAAGTAAATGAAATTCAATATAAAAGGAAAGTGGAATGCTTGTTAAATATAATGACTAAATATAAAAAAAGTGGGTCAATACTCATGCTAAGGTGGGTGAATTCAGGTTCAAAAAATTAGAAAAGTATCTATAAATAGGTAGGAACATAGAAAGTTAGGTTTGGTGAGGGTCAAGGGGCTAAAAATAACTTACTATTATTTTTTACCATAGTGACCATCAATGGTTGGGTGAATTGTCAGTGGTTGGGCTGATCATTGACAGTTGGGTAACCATCAGTGGTTAGGGGTAACCATCAGTGGTTTTGATAAATTTTGGTGGTTTCCTATGTATTTTTTAAGGTATTCATAAAAGAGTTATAGAATAAGTGGGTGGTTAGATAATGGTTCTATTAAGGATCTGGTGGAAAGGAAATAAGGTGCAGATAGGTCTGATCAAGTTAGGGAGGTTAGAAATACAAAATAATGAAGAACAAGTAGAATATACTTGTATCTTGGTAGATGGATGATGGTTAAAGGTTGGATAATTTTTTGTAAAGTAATAGTACTTTGGCCTCAAAAGCAAATTTGTTATAATTTTAGGTCTCATTTGCTATTATTGACTTATTAAAGGAGGACCAAATGTTGGAGATCTTGAATAACTATGTGAAAGAAGATTTGATATCTTGAACATGGATCCATTTCACCTCCTACTCCCCTTATTTTATAGGAAAAGAGATATGGAGGATGGAAGGTTCCCTAGAGGGTGAGGTTGTTGATCGCAATGCTTAGAAGTTCTTTATCACCTCATAAGATGGACATATTAAATTATTCCTTGTTATCTGATACATAATTGATGTGTTAAGAAGGTGAGGACAATACCATTGATGGCTAGGATAACCATCGATGGTCAGGATAACCATCCATGGTTAAGCTGACTATCAGTGATTGAGTGTTTGAGTGTAAAAGGGTCAAAGTAAGATAAAAAGGGTTGGTTAAAAGGTTATTTTAGTAGGTTGATGAGTTAGCTAACTAGGTGGCTAACTAGACTCAAGGTCTGATAGGTGTCCTAAGGCTTTTGACAACTATAACTATCATGTGTAGTTTTCTAGTATCTACAATTCTACTCTTCAATTATTACCATCTATGAAACCTATACACATGGTATTTTTCCCTCCATAAGGATTATATTTATTCCCCTATCTATTAGTAAATTATTTATTTATAATGGTATTAGCTCAAAAAATGTACCCCTAGGTTTAAAATAAATTGGTACTCAACCTCTTTAAAATAATAATAGGTAGACACTAAAAATTCTAACATGTAGTTATTTATTGTGTCATTTCACTAAACATCCATAACTTTCATCTAAATTACATCTAATCAATCTAGCTTGTTCATGTGATCCTTAGTCCATAGAGATTGAAGTCTAAATTTTGTATCAATTTGTAACATATGTATCCAACCATGCATGAAAATGTGTGGGTTTTTTAAAAAATAACACTTTGTATAGGTGATCATATAAGTGGGCTTCCACCCATTTCCTTAGATTTTGACTACATGGATTAGATGATTTAATAAAAATTTATCATTTATCTACTTAAACCATTATAAAATATTCTTCAATTATATTATATAAAACATGTTCACTCACCATTAGAGCAATGAAATTTGACAAAGGTCCAAAAAAACCCAAAATGTTGTGGTTTCTTTTGTTTCACTTTAGCCTAATATTTTCATGTGCCCTAATCCTAGACCACATGTGCATAAACCCCAAACACTAAGCTTGGTTGAACACCTCAGGCAAAAAGAGAGATTATCAGGCCTCCATCAAGATAGTTGACAATGGGGTGAACCCTTGGTATTTCATGCTAATTAAGCTAAGAAATAATGGATAATTTTATTTGACTATGTAATACTTTCTTAAACACATAATTACTTAACAATAATATGATTCACAAGTTTATGAAACACATTGACATATTACACCACATAAAAAACTCTATTAACATATTAATGTATCATATAAATACATGTAAAATTCTAGGTTAATTATGGTACAATGACAATAAAAATAGTAAGGACAATAACAATAACAACAAACACCACCTTTTCAAAAATTAATAACAATAAAAAAAATGGAAACTACCAATAACATTTTCTATCTAATTAAGGGGGGTATTTATACATGTTCATAACACTCATTATAGTTATAAAAAATAAATAAGTGCCCATGCATGGCATAACCATTTAACTATGTTAGAATTCATTATTACAATAATAATTAATGTTTACCTATACACAATGCTACATCTTCACCATCATACACTATACTCTCATAGTTGGATTTTTTATTTAAAATATAGATGATTCATTCTTGTTGATTTGACCATGAAATCCATTATTCATGTAGCATATTTTATGTAACCATCTTCTTATTTATCATTCTCTATAGTCTATGTAACTATATTCTCAATTATCACACTCCAAATTCTATGATGCTTTATGACTTAGTCAAATTTATTTATGATCATGAATATTTTAGACCCTATGTGCCTTTCTATATTTTTGTGCTTCTTTAATCCCACCCATATTCAAAATTTGGGGTGCCTCTCATTGTATGCATGCCTATCTTGTCTCTTAAAAGCACTCTAACATAATCACCTCATATGCACTTTGAATAACTCACTTCTTTCATGAATTCTCTCTTTTTTATTCCTATTCACATCTATACTTATAAGAAAAATGGGTTGAACATGGGGCAACTAATATTATCATTTAATGGCCATCCCAGCCACATATGCTATTTTTTTACTTCTTGAGCAACAACAAGAAATATTCCAAGTATTAGGTAGGAATAAAAAGGTTAAAAAACAAATTTATGTATGTAAATACCTTTGGATTGGTTTTTATTAGTTTAATCATATCTTATTTCATGGCTATAAAATCATTAACATAGGTGACATGTTATTCATTGGGGTTATCTTCTGGCTTAAATGGTCTGGTCATAGTCATCTCAACATGAATTGCACTATAATTTATAAATTTATTTGACATGGATCCTTTAATAAATTGGGTGTCTTTGAATACCAAATTGGTTGCATATGAAAATAAGTGAGATTCCATAGCTTTAAATTATCTAGTTTTATTATTCCTTTTATTATGAGTGCAAACATTCAGATCTGAATCTTAGATAGATGATTGCATTGTAGAAGGTTTAGGAAAGAAATGGAAATTCAAAGAAATTCGATAATTCACTTATCTATATTAATTTAAATATTTAAATAAACATAATAGGATATTTATCCATGTGTATTTAATGCTGAATTTACCTATTCATTTATTTAAAAGTCCTTTCCCATAACAATTTAAATTAATTATTATTTTTACAAGTTGATTGGATGATCTCAAAAATCTATGTTCCTTTATTTTTAATACATCTTAGGATTTGTTTGAGATGATTCATCATGTGAGTATACGTGTTGGTGGGCTATATGTTTTCATTTTTTGGCTCAAATGGCTCTCCCTCCTCAATTTTAGTGCATTTTTGGGAAAATTAGGATATACATGATCAATAATAAGATGTCATATAGTATATAGTGATTGGTTCATAGTCTTAAAGTGTCTTGGAATTTGTGTAGGATTTTTAATGAATTATGAAGTGGGAGAGTGAAAACAATTTCCATGTGGATGTGTTGATTCACTCATAATCACAAAGTTATTCATACTCAATGTAGACTCTTAAATGGATTGTGAGGTGTGAGGGTGCAGATATTCACCATGTTTCACCATTTATCTAGATCAAGTCTCATAATATTGAGTCACATTGGATTTGGTGAAAGCTTAAGTGTTCAAAGGTGTGGTATTTTAAAAATGTACCACATAGAATTACTAAGAGACTTGGACCCATTGTAGATTTATGAATCATTGTAATGAGATACAAAGACATGAAATGTTGTACAAAGTGACACATGGCCTAAATAGTGAGGGAAAAATAGTTAGCATTTGAATAAATAATCAAATATTCCTAAGTAAAATAAATTTTAAATGTTTCAAAAAATTGTGGAAAGACAAGGATAAAAGCATTTGTATTATTTTCCCAAAGCTTAGTCACATAAGCTTACGCCCTGAAATATAGTGAATTGTAGTAGAAATAGGCAAGAATTTTGATGTCAATTGTGTTAGGAGATTTTATAAATTTTGAATTTTTTATTTGATAGGTAAAATAGATATAGTTTTATAAGGCTCCAACAACCATAAGTTTAGACAAAATAAGACACAAAATAAAAGATAAAAGCCTCATAGGCTGCTAAACAAAAGACCATCATCAAAATCTTATACCAACCAATAAGAAATATATATTAAGACAAAATTTTAACTTTTCTTGAAAACACTTTAACTTTAAATTTCTTATTATTCATTAAACTCAACCCATGTTCCAAAGGTTACAAAGAGAATTTTTAACTAAAAGATCAAAATAAGGCCCAAGAATAATAAATCATAAATTTAGACAATAAACTAAGGTCATAAAATTGTCCCAATAAAAAAAAAATTGGGTGTATTGGCCACAAAAAAATGGTTACTATGTATGGAAAACATTATTCAAGTGTTTATAACGTAGAATTTATGGCCTTGCATTAAGGGAACTAAACATAGATCATGTGATAAATTTTCATATTATCAAGTAAAAGTGGAATATTTGGATTATTTTAAACATATAACATTATAATTATAATATATCCAATAACTAAAAACATGTGAAAAAAGTGATTCATAACATTTACCTTTGAGGTTGATGATATAACACATGAGTACATTCATGATTTAAACTTCTAAAATGTGTGTTATTTTAACTATTGGTCAGGGGGGAATATTATGTATTATTATATTTATATATATACATATATATCCATAATATATATTAATTTGGATCCAATATATACCTTACTCCATTGCCATTTAGGCCTCCATGTCCCCAATGGAAGTTACCCTAATCGCCCTTTCTTAGGATGAAACTTCTAATTTTATTAAGACATTTAGATCCTCTAACTTTTGATTTTGATTTTATTTTATCCATTAGATTTTATAAATAATATATCCATTATATTATATTATTTTAATAAAGATTCTTAACATAGATGATTCCTCTTCTCCTATTTTACAAACCTCAATTATTTTTTATTTAATGCATTAAAGTATAGTGTTGACCTTTTTCTATAAGGAACCCATTATTAATTTAAATTATAATCCTTAAAAAAATTTCCTAATTTTTAATTAAAAATATGAAATAGTATACCATGTCACTATGGTCCTTAAGGTAAACGTTGACTTTCAAAATTTTAAACTCTTTGTTAGTGTATTCAACACGTTTTCACCAATCTAGAAAGCACCCAAATAATGAAGGGCAGAGGATTAAGAACACAAACTAAACCTGAAAACCATTATATAAAGATACTATTTTATATATATATTAGGTGTCCTATGGGTCACTTACTTAAAACTCAGATAGTGACAAAATAGGCCAAATAAAATGACTAAATGAATCAAGAAAAGCAACACAATGAAATAAAAATCAAGTAGAATAATAAGCACAACAATAAAATACTTTATACCTACACTAATCCTAATCCAAAACTCATTTTCAATCCATTATAGATGTAGATGATTCAATAACTATCCATTTACATATAAATATATATCCTTCCCTTACAAGTCCCATAACCTAAAAGTGTTGTGTCCCAATATTTCAGAGATATGATAAGGACCAATCCACAAAGGATAAAATTTGGAATGTTTCCATTTATTTTCATGTGCCTTTTCTCATAATAGGATAAGTTATGATATTATGAACACCTTGATCTTCAATTACTTATCAAACCATCTATTTACTATGTCCTGATGTTTAATAAAGTTTTGTAGTGCCTCATCTCATGCATAGTCCATATTGAAGATATTAAAAAATATATATTTTATGCAATAATATTATCCTATATACTCTTGCATAATTTATATGTAGGGATATTTGAAGTAATAGGGGAAACTAGTTATTTTACATACACAAGGAGAAATGGTGAAGATTTTAGGGATTTCTTATGTATAGTTTATTTTACCCATAGATAATACTTTAATAATGAATGCCAACTTATTCACTTATCTAAAAAAAAATTACTAATGAAATAAAAAAGGATTTTTTTTGTTGACTTTACTAATCCATTCCCTTAAGGTTAATAATTAGATGATAACTTCAAGGTGATATTGTTATAATAGGACCACTTAATGAATCAATATAATGGAATACAATTCCATCATCACATATGAGAGATAATGGGATAACAAACCTTTTGATGATGTTCTCTTCAAGGAACATGATCACTTCCTTAGTTGAGATTCCTATGGTAGTTATAACCTCAGTCCATATAGTGTAATCATAGATAGTTGTGAGTAAAAATTTATGTCCTTTATAAGGGTTCCAATTGAGGACACTAATGATGTTGAGCCCCCGTTGGGTGAAAGGTTTAATTTCCAAAATAGGTTGTAAGGGTATATCTTCATATTTTTATGTAATATAATTTTTTTAAAAGCTAATGGATTAGTTGCCTAGATATGATTAATTGTTGTGCAAAATTAGAATTCTAAAGATATATAGTAAACTACAAAAACTAATTTATAACTTAATAAATCTATAAATATAATAATTATTGAAAGTACAAAGGAAAATACAAACTTTTTTGGAAAATTGAGATGTAAATTATTTATGGACCTAAGGCTATTAGGGAGGATATTATAACTAAGTGTAGATTTGTAACATGAATTGGTAGGGATTACTAATAATAAAACTATAACTAAATAATAGAGTGGTGCAGTATTGTATTTAGGGATCACTAGTGTTCAGTAGGTAGTAAGTATCTAAATATTCTAGATTAGGTTCACTTTTGCATGTGTTTTTTGTAAACTATGTAAGATATTTTGATTTGATGTGAAAACTAATGTCCTTTAAACCCTAGCTTAATTGCATATTAATATAAATGTAATAACTAAATAAAAAGGGGTTATTATTTTATATTTTTACTAACTTTAAAACACCCTATGTTGAGCATTGCCTACATACCAATACTCTGAATAAGGATCAAAATCCATGTAGTTACCCCATGTTACTATGGTGTGTGTGAAATATTGGTGTAAAATTATAGTTGTTAGTGTAATCTTAGTGTGATTAAGTTCTTTAACCATGAATTTTGACCTTGTAAGTGTATATAAACTTTATCTTAGGGTTACTAAGTCCATATGTAATTATAATTGGGAGAAATATGAATTTTTTTCTCAATATGAAATTACAATTCTACTGATTTTTAGTGTGGAATCCTCTTGTGTTCAAAATGGTTAGAGATGTGGTTTTATAGTGTTATTTTTTTGATTTTATTCAAATGGATATTGCTAAACTATAAATCTAACCCTTACATGAAATTTAAATTTTTTAAATTAGTTTTAATTTAGTGGGATGACATTGCTAACAAAATTGGATAGTAGTAGGGAGTGCTACTATCCAAATAGGGTGTTATTGTCCTAGGAGCAAGACCTGCTAAATTTAAAGTGTGGGTTAGCCTAAAAGTGAGCTTAGGATACTTATCATGTTGTATAGAGACATTTTTACATCATTAGTTTTTCCTAAAATTAGGATTCATCTACATAGATAGTGAAGGAAAGTGGTCAAAAGGCCTTGAAATAGGTCATGAGTTAAGTGTGTAAAATGGGTGGTCACAAGTGTAATTTTTAAGCTTAATGTTAATTTATGTGTCTATATTTACCCCATTTTATTATACTAATTCATAAAAGCAAAATTAATAGATTAAAATGAAAATTAAGTACCTAACTTACCTATTAAGTTCAATCTTGAAGGTAGGACACAACATTGAATTATGTTTCATGTGAACCTACAATGACACATTTATAAAATCAATCTTTACATAAGATGTAAATAAATAATAAAAGACAAAAAAAATTATAAATAAAATAGAAAGGAATTAATTCACCTAATTGGGTAAATGAACCATGATGTTTTCCTAGTAAAAAAAATTATGACTATAAAGGGTAGGACCCTTGGATATTTCATTTACATTGAAAATGTTAGATTGGACTTTGCATGATCCAATCCTTATTGATAGGAGAGTGTGATTAAGAACTCAAGGTGTGAATGAATCCATAATTACATAACCAAAGTATTGAGTTATTTTTTAATCCTTATATGGATTCTAATAAATTATTTTAGTGAAAATATAAGTGAAAATGGGTAAACCAACTACCACAAAAAAATAAGGCTCATTTTTGGTGCAAAACTAGTACAACAAGTTAGTATAATATAGGATTGGTGTATAAAGTATGGATAATGAAAATACTTTTCATTCCATAAATTAAACTAGTGTAAAAATGAGCAATGAAGAAGTCATATTCCATGCACATGCCCCTAATTTGATAACTAGTGTATACGGATTTTGAGACTGTGTAGAAACACTAAAATTTTAGGTAACAACCTGAGGGCTAACCTAGAACACATGTCATGCATGATGCCCATAATCTAATAAAATATAAGATAAAAAATTATTATTTTATAGATAATTAAATTGTGTACATATTACTTATTATCCTATATGACCTAATTTTTTGAAAATTTATGAAAATAATTATTTTTTGGTTATTGGCGCAATAATAGCTTATTTTGGACAACATTGAGGTGCACTCTTGTCTAAATGGAGTGTTTCTATATAACATCAATTTATGGTTTATTTTTGGGTATGTTTTGTGGTCCACTATGTGAGGTCTATAGAATTTTTATGAGCACTAAATTTTAGGGGATATTGTCTAAGATAAGCCACTGCGTATGCCCCCTCTTTTGAGGTGAGTTGTTGATTTTGTATAGTAATTTAACTAAAAATAAAAATTTATGTGTTATATGTTATGTAAAATATGAAAATAATAATAATCATGATATAATTGTGGAACATGTAATCATCATACACATAAACTAATCAATATAGTAATGTGAGATAAATGTATAACTAAGCATATATAGTTACATTGTCAAGATATATGTTAGCAGTGAATAATGTAGATAAGTGATATAAATTGAGTATGTAAAAATTAAATATATAAACTCAAGGATTTATGGATGATATTCATCATGGTATCAAAAGGGATGAGAGGATTCAAGATGTCCATCATGGAATCAAAAACTAAGTGTACTGAGCAAACAAGTTTCATGGCTATGACTCACACAAACAAAGAGTACATGCAAAATACACAATAGAAAGACAAGGGGCCACACACAATGTACATATTAAAATTTCACTCACATGCATATAAACATATAATGAAGGTTTAGATCCACACAAAATGACATATAAAAATGTCCAAAAGCTAAATAAAAAATAAACTCAATACATGAAGTATGAAAAACATGTATGAATACAAGTAATTGATCAACATACCTAGTTTTTAACACTATTAGATTCAGTGACATACATAGCTAGTAACATATTATTATGATATTAATTAATCAATATCAATATATATTATACCATGTAAATAACTGAGCTATGAATAATAAGTGATAACCAAAGAAAGATAAAATATTTATATAAAAATCTTGTAGTGAGCTTGCCAATGTATATACAAATTGTAAAATGCATGTGTGTGATATAGATCTTAGAAATGATAGCCTATAATCACTAGAAAAATAAATAGATAATTTGAAAATAGTGTGGTACATTCCTTTCTAAATATGGCATTTTTTCTCTTTATTGTATGAGTTTGAGATAGTGGAATAACATAAAACTATGTCTAAGAATGGAAACATGTATGCTCTATACTCACTCATGTACACTTGTGAGGAATAAATGATATAAAACTATATATAAAAAATAACTAAATAACTATGCATGTAAATAATGTAAATGAACTAAAACATAAGCTTGCATATGTCCTAATTTTGAATTATTCCAAAATATATGATTTTTTGTATTTTCTTCATATATGTAAAATGAAAGAGACAAAAATAAAAATAAGGATAGTGATTGATGAGTCATTCAAGGGACTCATAATCAATTGGACTTGTGTCTAGGATATGAATGGTTATCTTTCATGAATGGAAAGTGTCATATATTGTGATTGAATGGATAATATGGATATTGATTACCCTATATAACATAACTATGATTGTCATACTGATTAACTATAACATATTGTGTATTTGGTTGATTACAATAAAATTTAGGGATTTTTGGAACCCATTATGGAGTGTATGAACCCTATGTTTGTTATATATGTGAAACACCCTTAGTGCCTTGTAATATCAATTTTGTATGTGTAGGATTATAATGAGGCTCTCTATAAACTTTGACAAATATATACTAAAGTGACATTTCAAGGATAGGCCTTCATGTAAGGGTAGATACCTACTAGGAAAATCTATTAACATGTTACACCTCTTTAGGAGGCTCAACTATAATATTTTATATAGAAACTAAAAGTGTCTATGATAAGGGATACTCAATTGGGATATATTGAGTTATGATTATATCATTAACATAGACATACTTTATATACATATGAGCCATGGAAGCAACTACACAAATATATTAAATCAAGGGTGCCCCAATAATATATCAAATACCTATACACTATGTACTATTATAAATCTAGTAGCCATATGTGTGGGATAAACCTATAATGGTAATGTAATGAAAATGATTTATCTCTTAATATGACCATTGAATCATTTTATGACCATGGTGGTAGGAATTAAATCTTAATCTTTATATCTAAGATGACAAAGAAGTGTGATCATACACATATTCACACTTGAAAATTATCAACCATGACACTCTAAATAGGTTGGTGATCAATGTGTGATCTACTAAAATAAGAATATAGATATGAGTCATCATATACTATATTTTATTTATAACTTTGATGAGTGGCCTAGATATACTATGTCATTCAAAGGATGTAGTACCATTATATGAGAATGGTAATAAATTGGTAGAAGGTGTGATTTTTATGCATAATAAACTCTTGATGTATATAATGTCTCATTATTTGTATGGTTAGTAAAAGGGTCACTAAATATTTTCAATTCTTTTATTTTAATTATTTTCACTTTCAAATTATCGGTTGTTGTGCCCACATCAATGATATTTTCATCTATCAAATCTTGAATTTTATGCCTCAAAATGATACATATATTAGTAGTGTGGCCTAGTTACCTATTATAATAAAAATTATTATAATAAAACATTTTAGAAGATGATTATTCACATAAACATATTTAATATGAGGGATTGATTTAAAATTGTATTCCAATAGTGTTTTCATGACCTTATATGGAGTTTTTGGTCTATTAGTAAATTGTCTCTTTGGAGGAGTTGATGACACAATATGTTGCATGGGATAATAAACTACATTTATTGATTCATTTTTATAATTTTAATTATTAGTTACCTCACCTTATAAGGTGGATATTTTTAACTCTTTGTATTAAAATCTAAATTGGTTATATACCTAAGCTTATTCATTGCCAATAATTTGACTTCCCCTTTTATTTTGGCACATATATATGAATGATGTAAAATTTTTGAACATGATGGACTAATGTAAGTGTGGAAATAAAATTAGATCTAAAATATCATATGATTTTAGATCTTCCATAGGACTTGTCATCTTAGATAGCATTATCTAGAACCTTAAGACATACCTTGCAATGAGATCATTACATTTATGTTTGAATTGATAAATCTGAGCATATGAAACCTTATCACTAATATTAATTAAAAAATATTATAGGAACATGTCATTAAATGGATTTAATGGATTGACCAATTAAATTGGTAAGTTATACAATAATTTTAATGCATATTCATTTAGATTTATTAAAAATAACTTAGTCAATAACATGCCATTTGACACATAGTCCAAACATGTTGCATGGAATGATTTGAGATATTGTTAGAGGTCACCATTTCCATCATATAGTGTAGGTTTGAGTGCCAAAAAAATTATAGATAAATAATATGTTGTTATAGTATATGCCAATTAAGTGTGAAAAAAAATGTGAGAATCTAATGTCTAATTAGGTTTTAAATCAGCTTGCTCCAAATGTAATGCCTTAGTTTATAGAGATTGAATCTAATACATAAGGTATTATACATTAGGACAATAATAATGTGTTTTAGCTAATGGTGGTGCTCCCAATGACTGAGTAGGAACTAGAATATTAATCTACTAAAACCTTTGGGTTAATCCCATTGTAAATAGTCATAAAAAGTTGTATCCAATAGATCCATAGGGTTAGAAACATCAAAGGATTGTACTTCAAATGATTTCTTAATTTCCACTCTAAATTTTTTGATAAAATCATCTTGCATATCTTTATTGTTTGAGATAATTTATTGTAAGTTTAGTTTATTTATGTCATTAAATATATTAACTTATTATACCATTATTTATTTATTAAGTTAAATATAAAAATATTCAACTTGGGATAAACTTAGTGTGTCATTACATCTACACTAGAGAGAAAAAATTATTTTAACTAATATGAAACAATAAAAAAAATTGACAATATTTTAGTTATTAAATAATTAATCAGATTTAAAAATCCTAAAATATCAATTATAAATAACAAAAATAAGAAAAAAAACCCTAACAACACTATGGTTAGGGTTTTGTAATATTTAATCATTATATGGGTTAATCAATATGTTTTATCAAATTTTTGAAAACAAATGGATTAGTTACCTAGTTATGACAAACTATTATGAAAAACCAAAATGATATAAATATGAAATAAATGGTACAACATGATTTAAAGCTTACTAAATCTAAAAATATACTAAATATGGAAATTACAAAGGAAAATATGAACTTTGCTAGAAAAATAAGATGCAAAGTGGTTCTAAATTTGAGACTATTGGGGATGCTTTATTAACTATGATATAGAATAGGAGTTATAAAGGAATCCATATGATGGTGTTTTAGTTAGACATTAAGTGATTTTTTATTATATTTAGGGAGCATCGGTGTCCAATGAACAACAAAGAGATGAAACTTTTGGGTTAGGTTCACCTTCACTTGTGTGTTTTATATACTTGGTGGGATATTCTAATCCAATTTGAAAACCAATGTATAACTCTTTCTTCACTTGAAACCATATCTCAATGACAAAATAAGATAAATGCAATCTCTAAATAAAAAGGGGTTGGTTATTAATTTTTTTATTGACCTCAACACCCCATATGCTGAGTGTTTACTACATAGAATACTATGAAGAGGGATTAAAACCCATTTAGTTATTCCATGTTATGGTGGTGCATGTGATATACTAGTGAAAAATGATATATTGTTGGTGAAATCTTGGTGTGAGTGCTTCAATTCTAACTTATGACCTTGGAGTGTGTTCAAACATTAACTCATTGCTACTAGGGTTTTATGTAATCATATTGTGATAACTAGGGAATTTTTTCTCATTGTGTAATTATAATTCTAATTATTTTCAATGTGAAATCCTCTTATGTGCAAAATGGTTTGAAATGTGGCTTTATGGTGTTATTTTTATAATTACTTTAGATGGAGATTGATAAAATTATGAGTAGACCCTCTTAAAAATTTTGAAGTTTATAAATTATCCATTTTTTTGGAAGAAATTATTATAATAATTGGATAGTGGAAAAGAGTGATACTATCCAAATAGGGTGATATTGTCTTAGGAGAATGACCTAATAAAATAGAAGTGTGAGTCAATCTCAAAAATATCTTAGGCTACTTAGGATGCTAGATAGAGACATTTTTATATTATTATTTTTTATTGAAAGAATGATTCATCCAAATGGAAAGTGAAGGAAAGTGGTCAAAAGGCCTTGGAATAGGTCATGATCTAATTGTGTAAAAAGGGTGGTTACAAGTGCACTATTTTAGCTTAAATGTTAATTTATGTGCTTATAGTTTCATTCTTCATAAACATGTGATACTCATGGCATGTTCATGCATCATGGTGAGAATCCTTGAGATTTGTGGTCCAATAATACCAAAATATAAATATATTTTGTGTTGGTGCATTGCCTAATGGATAAACACATCCAATCTTGTCATGAAAACTCATGATTTCATTGGCCTTAGCCCTAGTTATGCATCTAAGATATATCCCTTAATACATTTTATGGTATAAGACTCATTTTTTAAACATTTACTATAATTATTACAAATGTAAAGATCTCATTTGTTCTTGGTTATGTTCAAAAGGGCATACCCCATGTAGCATAAAATAGATGATATGATCATACCACTAATCTAACACTAATTGATCTTGATTGAATTGAAATATAGTAATTTAGAGATCAAATGAATTGATTATATAAATAATTCCTTGGCCTTTGAACATATTTTCTAGTCTGATATTGATGTCATATTCTTGTAACATGGCCACCCACTTTCATCTACATTCCCCAAGTTAATTTTCCCCCAACATGATCTTTATGGTTGGATCAGGCACAATTACATGAACCTTTTTCTACATGATATATTAAAAAAAAATATTTGTTTCCTTCACTAAAGTTTAATAATATTTATTCAAAGTATATTAATTCAATTTTTCTCATTAAAATTTGTGCTCATGAATGCAATGGGATTTTTTTCGTAATCAATACATTTTATAAGAACATCAACTATAGTGTGTTCAAAGTTAAAGGGGTAAGGGTAAAGTCAATTATAAGATATTCAAGACCAATCCTTGCATTATGATACTATTTATATATTAAATATTTATTGGTATTGAGGAATTAATTTCAATTCATCATCTTGTTTCATCATAGTGTTAAGTGGTTTGACAATTTTAGCAAAACTAGAAATAAATTTGTGGACAAAGTTAATTATTCCAAAGAAAGACCAATGATTATTATTTATTTGGAAGAGGTTTCTTAAAATTTACATTATCTATTTTAAGGTCAAAATAAATACTTTATTTTGTGATAATTTGGCCCATAATATTACCTTCATTAACCCAAAATACACTCTTCATTACCCTTTTGAATACCTTTAGAAAATGGAATATGTGGTCAAACCCACACTTCAAGAAAATAGTCAAGTCGTCCATGTAAATAATTATGAATTTACCAATCAAGACTTGAAAATTGAAATACATGTATCTCTAAAAATTAGTTCCTACATTAAATAGAACAAATGACATTTTATTGTAGTCAAAAGTGCCCCACTTAGTTATGAATGCAATATTTATTCTCTCCTCCTAGTTGAATAAGCCCTGGTTATATATTTAAAATCCAGATAAAAAATACATCATATATGAACCTCTAACCATTTGTATTAACTAATTAAGATATGACAAAGGTTATTTATCTTTGTTTGATGTTATGTTCAAATTCATGAAAATAAGATAAAGTTTGATTTCATTATTTTCTTGTAAGACAAGGACCATGTTGACCACCTAAGTAGAATGGTGGACTTGGAAACTAATCATGGTAGATATTAATTTCTAAACTTATTTGTGAATAATATTCTCTAATATGGATTCAAAATTCATTTACTTTACATAAATGGTTTCTGTTCTTACTTGAGTGAGATGTTTTGTGTCATGAAACTTAGATTGAAGATATTCAGGTCATCATAGGTCCAAGTAATTACATATTTATATTATAGGAAAAAAAATTTCTCTTCCATATCATACTTAGTGTAATCATGATTAAATTGAAATTTTTGGGCTTATCAATTAATCCTAAGTTGATGGTGATGGATTTTTGACTCATGAAGACTAGTAGTTTGGGCTTCTCAATTGACTTATCTAGGTCAAAGATCATTTCAAACAAAATCATACCTTTTTAGATATGGTTTTACCATATATAATTCCATCACCATCACATTCCATCTTTATTTGGTTGTCCCTATCCTTTTAATATTTGATATGTGTGTCAAAAAAAACAAATTTTGTTTATGTATTCTATGACATATCGATCATTGTCAAATATTTGGAAGTTATTGACATTGTCAGAGACTGAGGAACAAGATATTAATTTGATTGAGAATTATTTTAGTTCAGAATGATCTAGAGGGGATAGATTCACTATTTATAATGATAAGGAATCTATAATATGATTGATTTCTCAAGTGATGGGGATAATATGAAAAGTGTCAAATGTCTTAATAAAATCCAAGATCATGTGTTTACACTTTATAAAGAAACATAGATTGCACTATAACTTACTTATAACTTTATTAATCATCAATTAAGAGTCATCAAATACCCATATCTATAAATTTATATTTTATAGTAAATTTTAATCCCAATATTAATGATTAATATTCAATAAGGTTATTGGTGTAAGGGAACTATAACCTATATGTAACTAAGTGTTAATTACCTTATGGATCAATAAATATACCAAATACTTAAATTTTATTTGGACAAGCCCATCAAAATAAAGGGGCCATAAACATAATAAGCCATAATTTTTCATATTTTATACTTATGAGTTATGTGGAAAGGGTGTAAATAACTATGCCATATGGCATAATGTTCACTTTATCATTTACAACATTATACTTAGTGATCATATGGGTCATCCTAGGTTCTTTATCTATTATGATTTAGTTAGCAACCCCTATCCAACATAGCCACATGATAAAAATGTTGTGGCTGTATATGCATTGAGATTATTGGATTAATCTCTACTCAACAACATCCCATAAACTTTAAGGATTTCAAGTACTTAGATATCTATAAATTTTTGGACCCTAGTTTTTTATGCAAGCTATATGTGAGAACTCAAAAACTCCCCAAATTCTATTACTTTTGATTTATCTAGTTGGATGATGATCTCATTTAATTTTATTGAATTTAGATGTATTTTATTACACACCATTACCAACGTAGCATTTTATAAAGCATCTAAATCTACCAAGAAATTATGTAGATTCTTCATGAATATCCCAGCTATGAAGAAGAATGGAGGTACTTTGACCTTGTTTTTGTGAACTAATAGATTATTATGGGTCACTAATTACTTTCGATCGATTTCATAGTTAGTGATTTCAAACATAAATCATGTTTATATGTGAGTAAGGAGAGCTCATGAAATGTATTATTCACCTTGATATTTTTCATGTGTTCAAAAATGTTATAACTTCCTTTACATAGGGTTGGAATTAATTCCACAAGGAGCCTTTGGTCACCACCTTTTGGGGGTGGGGTCATTTTTATATTTTTGATTAGGGGGTTTGTCGTAGAGATTAGGATGATTAGATATTGTGAGAAGTTGTTACTATGCCTTATTCATGTTTATTTATTTTTTTGATATTTTTGGCATGCATGAAAATCATTAATTTCTCCTTTTGGTTTATTTTTATCTTGATTTTGGAATTCAAAAGTATCTAATACCATGGTAGTATATTAGGATATATATTTATTTGGGGCCTTAGGTGGGTTGGTTGGATAATGGAAATTAGGAACAACCTCAAAAATTCATCTCCTTATATAAGATGTTAAAGGAATTTTTTAGCTTGATATAGTCTATCTCTCCATGTTGGGTAGTGTTGTGCACTCTACACTAGTTAAAAATGGCCAAATCATAGGTATTGATCTCAAGAAATTTATTAGGTGGTTATTGGAATGAATTATATTATGGTTATACCTTTGGTAAGATTAGTTTACTTTAATATTATCCACAAATGTTCTCTACTTGCATTTGAGGCCTTTGGAGTCTTGATAATATTTTGAACCATTTGATGTCTAGAGTCTAGCTCATTTTTGGTGCAATATTAGGGTACATTCTAGACATTACTTATAATAGGGACCAATTACTAGATATGATCCTAGGTTTCTCTCTCATTGTTGGTTGGATCAAGTAAACCCAAGTGTTGGGTAGGTGTTGTTTATATTATAAGTAGCTAGTTGATCACTGATATAGGGTTCAACATTTGAATGTTTTGATTGGAAACAAGAATTAGGTTTAAGGCTAGTAGATTTGGGATAACTTTTTGGATGGATAAAAAAATATGAGCTTGTGGGTTTATTTTTTTATCAACCTTAATATCTTCAATTCATTCTATTGGTAAGTATACTATGATAATATATCTCTGAAAGAATACCATTATTGAAGGATCTAAGGCATTTTTATAAATTTCAAGGGCTAGCTGGGCATCAAGCCTATATACTGTGGCTATTAGACTATACATATTTTTAAACCTACCATTAAATTATCTAATAATTGTAGTGGTTTTCATTTTCACACTAGAAACTTTTTAGAATGAGACACTCAAATCCATAACTTGTCCAAATTAGGATAATAATGTGTTACTAAACTAGTACCATCTAATGATGGAGTTGTCAAAAAAATTCAAGAACTAGTTGTATGTAGCATCTTGTAAGTTAAATTGAAAGAGCCTACATGCCAAATTTTCATGATAAACATTCATAATTCTTAGGGTAGTCTTATAGGACATTATATTTTATTTGGTAATGAATCTTTCATTGGAAATATGGGAGGTATGTTTAAGGGATTTTTGGTAAGTCATGTGCATCCCCAAAATTTTAATGACTAGTCTATCTAACCAATCCATGGGCCTAAAATTGTTGATATTACTACACATGAGTGAATGAAGTTAAATTGTATAGAATATTTGGCTCTACATGTTAAATCTAGGTATCCTATGAATTTATATGGGTGGGAATAATAACATAACTAAGTATAAATTAGACCTAGTGATATGTACAAGGGAATGTACATTTTTCCAAGGTCAAATAATGGATTAAGTAATGTTTTATATATATATATATATATATATATATATATATATATATATATATATATATATATATATACACTATTATGTTTTGGGTTAGTCCTTCCTAGTGCTATATTTTCCCTCTTTATGTTGATGTGTGTTTTACACACACCTTTAAGGGAATTTAAAGGAGATAAAATACCTATAATTTTAGGGATGTAGACACAACCTAATGAATTATTTATAGTTTATTGATCTCCTAGGTATCTTTTTAAGAATAAATATGAGATCCATATATGTTACTACAGTGATAATTCAATCATGTGTCTAAACATGATGCTAAATATAGAGATCTTTTCCAAATTTTCCAAGGTGGATATTAATAATTGTTATTATTTCTATTATTGGATCAAAAAAATAAACATAAAATATAATGAGGGTAAGGAGAGAAAAGAGAATCTAAAATTTTATGGGGACATTGTGGTTTACATTGACTATCTATGAACCTGATCATAATTTACCTTCATCTATGTAATTATGCTTATGTTCAAACTAAGATAGATAGGGTAGGGAGTATAAGGAAGGACATCTAGTGAGCATAATCCCTACAATGTTATTTAATAAGATGCAGAACCATACAAAATGTTTAATTGAAACATTCATATATGAACATTTAGACACATAATGAATTACATAAACTTGTCAAGTTAGTAAATTGATCAACCTAGAAAATCATAGATAAAATAATCAATTTCATACCATAATACAATAAACATCAATCATGTACCACATCTAATAATTTTATCAACCTGAAAAAAAGACACAACAAACATTCCTAAGTTTTTTTTCAAATTTATATGTTTTAATACAAAATCTAATCCTTACAATGTTTAAAATATGCCTCTATATAAAATTAAAGAAAACCTTTCTTAAAAGAATGGGATCCTACTAATAACAATTATTCTAAAACTATTACAAACAAACCATTAAAAAAGAGATAGAGAAATCATAATGATAATGAAAGGGAGGGAATGCCAACTATGAATAAGATCTCTAATTTTACCCAAACACGGCCCTTCTGATTTCTCTCAAGGAGATCTCCTCCATACTAATTTTGTCTTTTTTTTACTCTAACTTCTCATTCATCAAGGATTATATGTTTAATTACCCTATCATTGGGTTAAATCCACTCCATTCTTAGTTGGTCCAAGGACTTGATTCATAATTATTTTCAAAAGTGGATAAATGTTTCAAGGTCACTTAGATATAAAATTTCAAATAAAAATAAATAAAATTGGCCTTATTTCTTCCTCATCATGATTAGGGGGGTGGATTTAGAAAAGTGTTGGCCTATGAGGTGTTACTTATAGTACTACAATCATATCTCCAACTTTATTAATAAATGTCACATAGAAGAGTAATATTTAGAGAGTGGCACTTGGAATAATGATAGTATAATAAATTTGCATGTCCTTAGCACATGCCTGACAGTCCTAATCAATTATAGACAAATAAATAATAGGGGTCATAAAAAACACCCATGTCTTTTCCAAGTGAGATACATGATTGGTAAGAGGGGTCTACAAGTTTCCCTTCATGGCTACTACTTATTATACCTTTTTATTATCATATATTACCAAGTCAATTACTTAATCATTGCCAAATTATTAGTTTCTAAAGCTCTATTGATGAATTTTATCATGAATTTTTCCAATTTGAATGAAAATTCCATGAAATAATCAATTTATCCATATTTTTTAAATAATGAAACTATTGTAGCCCATTTAAATAACTTCATAATTGAGATTATTTAATTTTAAATGGTATGAGGCATGACATCCATATCATATACCCATTATTTAAATTAGTTTCTTATATTAATCATAAAATTTTGACACATCTAAATGTTATACCAAGTCATGAGGCTTAACCAAGGGAACATTGCCTTGACATATCTAGCTAAATGCACTAATTTAGCTTCAAACATGGTAATTTTGTCAATATAATTTTTTTACCTTTGTTTTTGAGGAACACCTTTTTCCTTTGTTTGGTAACATTCTACCAAGAGCTCATACAATGAATCAAGTGATTAGTTGATCTCTATAGTGACACTATTTGGGATTGAGGCTCTTGAATACATATCTAACTTCAAAATATTTTTTTCATGTCCTAGACAATTTTATTTGATACCTAACAAGTGGTAGTGATGACATATTCAATATCCTCTACCAACTCATCAGTCTTTCAAGTCTACCCTTTCTCTTTCTAGTCAAATTGAATAATTCTTCCTTAATTGCATGGAAAGTTGGGGTCCCTTAATTTTTTATCCTCCTTATGGTTACTTTCTTGATTTTTATAGTAGGTTTATAAAATTCTAATTTTATTTTAGGCTTCTCAATTATGACCACCCTTAGCCTTTAGGATTTTACTAACTTGATGCCTTCCATCCAGTTTCTTCTAGCCTATTACATTTTGGTGGAAAAGGATGATGTTGATGAAGAAGGTGATGTGTGGGGTAGAGGTATAGGATTAGGTTTAGCAAGATCAAACAACATAAAGGTTGTGAATAAGTATGTGGGAATGAATCTTTGATTTGAAAAAAGGATAAAGAGTGCCTTGGTAAGAGTTGTGATAAGGAGAAGGGTAGTCATAATTGGAAGCATGGTGAAATTTCAATGGAATAGGTGGGTTTTAGGGTGGTCATTATATCTTCATTGATATAGAAAGGATCATGCACCTATTTTCCATTGCAATATTTAACCTCTAAAGTATGGGTGATAAAGTGAGGGCCCAAGTATCAAAATTAATTTTGAGTATGACTAAATTATAATTATGCCAACTATTCACATCGAGGCTTGATTCTGCAAGGATTTTGAAGTGAAAAAGATTTAGGAAAATGTGGGTAGACTAATTTATGTGAGGGATGCCATAGTTTTCATGACATGAATGCATTGAGTGGTGGAATTAGTAACTACAAGGTAATTTTTTTTAGTTTTCACCACTTAGGGATTTTGTTTAGTGATCACCACTAAATCAAATTCTACCTAGGATGTAGTAGGATGGTTTTCAACTTAGACATCCTCTAGAAAAGTCATAGATGGATAAGTAGGTGAAGTCATTATGGATTTTTATGCCACTACATTTTATTGGGGATAAATGTTTTGTTAACTTCCACAACCAAAGAAGACACAAAAGAGGAATGGGAAGAAAAAAACTGATTTTACTCCTATATTTTCATTCTCCTTAATGGTAGTTCTAGTGGAGGTAGGCCTTATATTACCTTTATTCTTAATGTATCCTCTACACTTGATGAATCATCATAAATTTATGTGGTCTTTGAAATTTTTTCTATTTACTTTGGTTTATTGGTCTATAATAGGTAATAAAAATATATAAATTCTCCATATTCTTCTTCACATCATCAATGTCCATTAAATTAATATAGACCTAGTCATGAGGTTGTGTTTTGTGCATGTAAATTGCAAGTAGTTTTCCTTTCAAAGCTTATATATAGGCTCTAAATATTCCCATTAGTTCCAAATGATGTAAGCAATGATAATTATAATTGAAGGAGGATATGTGAGCTAATAATGGACTCAATTATGTCCAAGACTTTTTGATGTTGTCACCCATATTATAAGGAAATGGTGACCAAGGTTCTTACATATTCTATATACATATTGATTGAGTTATTTTGTAAATTTTATTTGTAATTTTTTCTCAACCAACTTTTATGGAATAAATATAGGTATCCTAAGGGGTGACATAAGCACCCCCACCAATATTGATGACTATGCAATCTAGGTAGAACTAATAGGGTCCTATGTTCAAAATATATTATTTCATCTTGTTATATAGTCAACGCATGCACTCTTTTTTAATAACATGATATATAGGATGATATAAAAAATTTAATATTTCTAAAATATGTTGTCTGAAGTAAGGAATATATAATTTTAGAAAGTGTTTATAGACTAGTATTCATAGGAATGAAGTCCATGGATGGGTATTTCAAAATTATACTGTGGAAAAAGTAACATCAAATAAATAGGACATCATATATAGATTTCCACATATTTTACTCTTGAGACCTATTATTTTAGGCTGAAGGTGAGGACTTGTCACAAAACTAAAATATTTTTTTCATTAATTATCATTAAAAAAAGGGGAACCTAGACCTTGTTTAGATGGGATATGTTTGTGGCACCATATACTTATTTGACAATATCCATTTTGATATGAAATGATGAATGTGGATATTGTCCACATCTTTTCTATCAACCAATCTCTTAGGATTGTCTGCCAAATCCTTCAATACTTCCTAAAGGTTATTATGAGTCAGCCAAGGGGAAATGACTTGCTAATTATACTTAGTGTCTATTTGAGTCAGTTGATAATAACATTAAATGTTAATCCCAAAAATAAAAGCTATTTCTTCTTCCTCCTGAGTGATACCATGAGGTCATCCAAGTTTTGAGTTCATACACAAAGATAAAAAAATAGATGTACGGAAATACCTTAATATTAGTTGATATTAAGTGAATTATAGATCGATACATGGGAAATAAATAAATGATTTAATTAGTATAGTATTCACTAGGGATATATTATAACTTGAATGGTTTGTATTTAATCACTTTGTCATGAATTACATTGTAATTTCTAAATTTGTTTTAGAGGGATCCTTGGATAAATTGGGTGTTTGTGAATAACACATTGGTCCAATATGAAAAAGGGTAATATTCCATAGCTTCAAAGTATTCATCTTTGATAATTCCTTTTATTCTATGTGCAAAAAGTTGGCTTGGAATATCATATAAGTGATTGTATTATAGAGGTTTTAGGATAGTAATGGAAATTTTGATAACTTGATAACTTCACTTATTTATATTAATTTAATTTTTTTAATAATTATAATAAGATATTTTTTCATGCATATTTAATTCCACTTTGACACTTGAATTAATCTAAATTCCTTTTCTCATTACATTTTAATTTAATTATACTTTTTTGTACGTTGATTGGATGATGTTATAAATCTACAAGCCTTTGTTTCACCTACTTCTTAGGCTTTATTTGAGTGGAATAATAATTTTATTGGCCACATATGCAATAAAACATATTCATTTTATTAGCTATGGGGTTATACCTCCTCAACATAAGTGTATTATGGATAAAATTATAAGGTGAATGAATAATATCAAAACACCACATGTCATATAGTGATTGGCTCATAGTTTCATGATGTCTTGGACTTCATGTAGGCTTCTTAATGAATGACAAGGTATGAGAGTGTCAAAACATAGCACTTGGTGTATAGTGATTAGCTCATAATATCATATTTATGCATACTCATCACAAACCCCCAAATAGACTTTGAGGTATGAGGGTGTGAAAATATAGGATGTGGCACCATCTGACTACCTCACAATCTCATATTGTTGAGATACACTAGCTTTGGTTAAAATTTGAGGTTATGAATGCATGAGAGTGGGAAAATGTACCATGTGGCACTATTGTAAGACTCAGACCCTTAAAATAATTATGAAGCATTGTAATGAGTTGAAAATATGTGCAACATCACAAAAAGTGCCATGTGGGTTACATGGCAAGGGATAAATAGTTAGTACCAAATAAATAGTCAAACAAGCCATAGT
The DNA here is from genome assembly GCA_037957365.1 of Torreya grandis. NCBI lineage: Eukaryota > Viridiplantae > Streptophyta > Pinopsida > Cupressales > Taxaceae > Torreya > Torreya grandis. The sequence continues at coordinate 1,105,295 of JARHVA010003360.1, forward strand.
AAAATAAATTTGGATGTTGTGAAAAAATATGAAAATAAAAGGGTAAAGGCATTTGTAATATTTTTTAAAATCTTAGTTTCATAAACTTAAGCCCCAAAATTTAGTGATTTATAATTGAAATAGGCTAGATTAACATGTTCATTACATTAGGAGATATGATAAAGTCTTAATTTTACTACAAACACTTAATTTCAAATTTACTTGTTAGTCATTGACTTTAACCTATATTATAGAAATTAAAAATACAATTATAAATTAAAAGACCAAATTAAGGCCCAAGTGTAATAAAGGAAAAATTTATCTAATAACCTAAGGTCATAAAAGGGTCCCAATTTAGTTTTAAAAATGGGCGTGTTAGCTGCAACAAATACATATCTAGATAATTGTGAATAAATTATGCCTTATGGGTTGGGATAACACTAGCCAAATGTCCAAGACCCAAATCATCATGAAGTTTTAGGTGATCTAGAAGAGAGTTTTTTTTATCAAGTCCATAAATGAGATGTGGAAAGAGGTTTTTATGAGGTCTGAGACAAAGTCATAGCTCCCAACAAGTTTGGGATTTCCTCAAATGTCAAATTATAGGGCATTCATTAGAGGGTATATTTTTGGTTAGTACCCCATGGTTCATGTAATAATGTTTGATTCTTCAGTTATACTAATAATATAACTATAGTATTCTTCTAAGGACCAAAGTGATTGATGATATCAATATTTACAAAATTTAAATATTCCATATCATGTGTTTTAGTCAGAAAGGTCAAGATAATGGAATTATTTTGTGGTGTGTTTTTATTGAATTTTTGCTGATGATTTGGAGAGGGATATTAATAGATACCTAGGTTTACATTTTATAGCACCATAAGGCCTATCTATAAATTATGTAAGTTTCCATTAGTATTTCCTAAGAGCATGTTGATGAAAAATTAGTGTTGGTCTTTTGAGATGCATTTAATAAACATATTATACTCCCTAAAACTATGGTTATTATGATGATTGACTCTATGAAATAGGAAATATGCATTGGGATCATAGTCCCTTTGTCTTTGATATTAGTTTTGTTTATTTAATCCTTGATTATAATTTTTATGTAAAATTTTGTTTTGGTAAGGTTGATTTTGTTTGAAGTATTAGTTTTGATACTCTGCATTTGAATTTTGGTTTAGGTTTGATGTTGATTTTTATGAGGTGTTAGAAGATTGAAATTCATGTCATGAATAGTAGGCATAGGGCTTGGGTTTATTTGATTTCAACTCATGTTAATTTTTTATTTTAATGTTTTGGTTTTTGTTATTAACAACATTATTCTTTTTGACCTAGTCTATAATTCCATTGAAAGTGACATTACATTTTTGGTTGAAAGTTTGGGCCCTTGATGTTTTTAGGAATTCTAATTATTTATTTGATAACCCCCATATTTTTTGGTCTAAAAAAATTTATATTGGGCCCATAAATTCTAGAAACACTATTTGTGGCTAATTAGTAAATTCTTATAGAATTTATAGTGTTTATTTTTAATATGTATATTGGATTTTCAGAATACCCTCCCTATTTTCATGATTAAGAGAGGGAAGGAAAAGATAATAAAACTCTCTCTAGACCATGTTATCAGTGTTGGCACAAGAATAGCGTCCCTATTGCCACCTTGTAATGAAGTAGGAAATAAAATCATTGGGATCATATTTGATGTGAAATAGTTATAGAATGACAATGTGGAGTAGATTTTTCATGTTGAAAGCCTTAAAACATGTTGATATAATATATTTGGAAGAGTGAATTAACACCTTAGGAATATAATAGTACCAATCTAGAGAGATTAATTTTTGATGTTTTTGGGAAATTATTTAACACCACTACATCCTAGGGGAGTAGCTATCTTATTGTAGAGGCATAAGATTTGATATGGGCAGTGGGGAATCCTTCTCCCTAGTACTTTGGAAGTTTAATAAATGGATGAGGAAAGATAACACCTTGAATTATATGGTCAAGGGGATTAGTAACATATTCAACATATGATTCCATTATGCTAAATTCCATCAAATAAGTGTCTAGATAACTTTATATATGGATAATTGGGTAGGTGGTTAGAGAAAATATGCCAAGGGGAAATGTTGTTATTTGAGTTGGTAAAGGTTAATAATCTAGACACTAATTGTAAAACTATGTGGATTTTAAAAAAGTCAAAATACTATGGTAATGAGTTTAAAGGAGGCATGATAGTTGGTGTGTAACTATTCAAAGAATATGAGGGAGAAACATCAATTGACATATGGGTGGGTAAAAAATAAAGGGTTGTGTAACATCTAGTATATAGTTTTGAGGAACTGTAGAAGATGGGGTGATAACAACCATATTATTAAGATTGATATATGAATGAGGGTGATAAAAAGAGTATAAATATGAGATTTATAAAGAGGAGGTATTCTAACAAACATATTTTTGGGATTATTTCAAGATGGTAAGGCTCCCTAATTTTGGTAAGGTACTATATTTTTTTAATAGAGGATTCAATTAAATTAGAATGGATTGGTATGGGGCCAATAGAATTTGAATATTAGGAGAATGGCCTTAGTAATCAAGCTTTGTTTAAGCTTGTTGATTAAAGAGACTCTTTTGAGAAGAGGTTGATTTTTTTTTTATAAATTTAATGTGTCCCAATAAGATATAGATGAGATCATTTGAATTATGAACATTAATTGGTTTAAAAACCTCCTTATGGGAGGCTTGATAGGGAGATGTTGATAAGCTAAAATAAATAGATTTGATTTTTTTTGGGTTTAGTTATTTTATGTTGTTTAGTATGTGTTGGATTGATAATACATTAATTTCAAGGGATATATAATCACAAACTCGACATTCCCTCCTCTAAATTATGGATATTATCATTATACTAATTGAATATTGCCATTTTCTTATAATCAAGGGTGCAAACTAATGTCGGGTTTAATTAAATTATGTGTATATAAACTACACTAGTATTCAATTTCATGTCATTTGTTAATGATAAATATTTAAAGTCTCATACTAACTAATTATCTCATCTCTTATCCCATTATATTTTTTATGTGGAATGAAACAGGTAGAGATCTCTATGATTGAGATAGGTTTTCAATCATTTGGTCTTTGAAAATATCCTAACTAGATAATGATGGTTCATATTAGGACATGTGTTTTCTATAGAACATTTTAGTCTTAGGTTTCTATTTAAATCACCACCAAAAAATAAATTATAAAGGAGAGGGATGAATGAAAAGAAAGTGGAAATTTTTAAAAAGTCAAGCCTTTCATGTTGGGCCCATCATATTTATAAAATGTTGGTGAAGCCAAAGTGAATTCAATGTGAAACAAATAAATATAAATGTGAATACAATCCAAATAATGGTGGGATATAAATTTTCTTGTTGGGTTCACCATATTTTTATGCATGGAAAGTGATGAGATAACCATATGTACTTTACTTCTTAGGGTTGATTTGATAAAAATGAAGGAAATGTGGGGTAAATACAAACTATTTATTTGTTTAAATGCATTTGCTAGGCTAATCTCATTAAACATGATGAACCTTTTGAATTGGATGAGCTACCTAGTCATGATTATGAACTATACATCTTAATGGATGCTAACTTATATAATAGTGCAATTTTTATACTTAAAAATGTCTTTTTAGAGCAAAAAAATTCATAGTGATGAGGGCACTATAATATGTCAACTCTAAGAGAACTAATTAATATAATTATTAATCAATATTGATTTGTCCAGTTGAAGCATTCAAGGTATTTGAATGACTCGATTAGGTTGATCTTGTCCAAGGAATATCATAAAAAAACTAAATAAAAATATATGAGATTATAATAGAGGAATATGTTAGGGTGTGGAGCTAAAAGCTTCAACCTTTGCAAACTAGGAACTAAGGTTGCTGAGTTCTACAGGAACCGGCGTCGGCAGCATGACCGACATCGACAGGATCCAGTGCAGAAGGCAACCGGCGACGGCAGGAAGTCGGCCGACGTCGGCAGAACCAGACCAGCAGGGACCGACGTCGGTCGCCTGTGTGTTCCCGAAGTGTTCGTTTCACGGACAGTTAGTTAAGTGAACTATGAGTTTGCATGTCAAGACCAGCCAGAGTCTTGGGCTGCGAGGACAATTGTCTAAATTAAGAGTCCTAGTTATTGTTTGAGTTAGGGATCTATTTATAGACCCATTGGCATGTATTGTATAAGGCATGAGATAGAAAGGAAGAGTTCCTTCTAGTTGTAAGATCTATGAGTTGCAGGTTGTTGCAAGCTCATTGGTGATCTACATGTAAGCTTGGTCTTTGAATTGCAGGTTGCAGGTTCATGAGAGATCAGCTTGAAGTGCTATAGAGTGCTTGATGTACCGGCAGGGTTATTACTGACTGGCTGGTGAGGTGAACACCAATTCTGTGTGTGAGTTGGTTGTTGGGACCGTTTTTTGTGTAGGAGAGTGTGTGTGAGAAGAATTACTGTACACTTGAGGTGTGGCGAATCTCTGTAAGGTGAAAGAGTGTGGCGGCTCTTTGATGTATTCTTTTCTGTTAGTGTTAATACAAGATAGTGTATTGTCTCTCATATTCTGTGCTATTGGTGAATTCTAGTTACTTGTGTTTCTGGTTATTTCCGCATAATCTATTGCTTATATATTTGGTAATCATACTGTGCTCTATCTGAGGAGCAATATCCTAACCAGTGGAGTCAGAGCATGTTTGTTGTTCCCTGATTTCCTGACAGAATAATTCAAATAAAATGTAAAGGTTACCTTGTTGTGGGGCCAAGAAGTGGATTTTATTAGCTAGTTTTCATTTTACTAGTCTAGTTTGTTCATCTAAAGCCTCTAATTGACTATTTATCAAATTTGGAAGTGAATTTGAGTGAAAGAATTCCATATTATTCTATATCAATTTTTATTTGTTTTTATCATAATGGTATCAATTATGCATGGTAATGATCTTATCCTATGTGAATACGCTTGTCTTAAAAGTGTGGTTTATGGATGTCAGAATAAATGTGTCAAGTTATGTCTATTGAAATTTGATTTTTTATTTTTATAAATATTTATGTAAGTTAGATTTTTATAAAAAATGTTTTTTAAATAAAATTTTATGAAATTAAATAATATAACTTTGAATTATAATGTTTCCACTATGAAATAAGATGAAAAAATCATAAATGAGAAAAAAAAACTAAAACTATTGTGTACTAATAAATAGAAACAAAAATCAATTTAGAAATAAACTAGTTAAATTCCTTTATTTCCTTTTCAAAAATTTTAAGATTACAAATAAAAAATAAGTGTTGTACATTTTTTTGATTTTAAATCTTATCCATTATCTTAATAAAACATTAGTATAAAAATATAATCATATAATAAAATGGGTGTTAAAGCACACACCAAGTAGTCATATCGACCAATATAGAGAAGTGTCTAGAAAATAAAGTAATAAATATTTTAAACAAAAATTACCAAAACAAAATAAATAATAAAAAATTTAAGTGGGAGGATAAAACACAAATAATTATGGATGTTGATGAGATGGCATATCATCTAGTGTATCTACCCATCCACTTCCAATAAGTGGTTCTACTACATCTATTAAGGTATTTCAAGAATCATTATAATTTTATTTATATTTATATTAAACATGTTTAGGGAGAGACATAGTAAGTGAAATCCAAGGAAATTTTACCTATGAGGGTACTGAACATGTACACCCACCATCATCACCAAAAAGATTCACTACTGATAGAGGGCGTAACTATCAAGGAGGACCACTCTGTCATCTACTATGAGAGAGATATATTTCTTATTTCATAAATATTTTGTCCCATATGGGTGATTTATGATAAAGAGATATGAGATTAGCCTAACGAACATCACATGAAACACTCCCCTAATGATAAAATTATTTTTGTAAGTGTTAAACCTCGAAACCAACCTTCTCCACTTCTACCTAAATTTAAAGCATAATTGTAGACAACATATCTGAGTTATATAGTACCTAAGTCTTATAAACTTGGTAAATTCATATCATGGTTGTACCTTTAGCTTCTAGACATTTCCTACTGCCAAAAGCATTAGATATACGATCTCTCTATGCCTAATTAATTATTTATTATTATAATCAATGTTATTCTAATGACTGAAACCTTTTATCTTTTCTAAAATGTTATAAACATACTTATCATATATTTATACAAATGTTAGACATGCATTTATTTTATAACTATCTAGACACTTGTCTCCCAAATAGACACCTAAATTGATGCAAGTGTCTTATTTTGATGCAATTTTATAGTGTACCAAAGTCATCAAAATTACAAATGAAATGTATTCTTATGGTTGACCTAAGTGGTTTAATATAAAATATTCTCCAAATGTATTGGTATAAATATAATATCAATCCTCATTCATTCCTCACTTAACAATTTCTTACCTAGCAGATACTAAATAACACTCAATCACACACTCAAATGAGAAAAGTTTCCATATTTTATCCTATTTTCATATAATTCTTAGTGACAACATACCTATAGGTATGAATTACTAAAGGAACATTCCATGAGCCATATTTTCCAAGTTATAACCTAGGTCACTATTGTACTTAGTTCACACATTGCATGATTCACACACAAGCCAACACATAGGGTAGAAATACATAAGTCTAAGGCCATATTTAGAGTATTGGAAATGTAGGCAAAACTATTTGATAGAGGATTTTTTTATCACTAACTAATTTTTACCATAACCATTATGAAGATGAAGGAGTAGGGTTTTCTCATTTGATAAGGAGAAACAATATTTGAACTAGATATAAATACACCAAAGTGAAGGTGACACATAACCCATAAGAATCTAGGTGGTCACATCCAATTTCAAAATATTAGACACCTAAATCTAAGTCAGATAGTAACATTAACATAACCATCTTAGGTAACATAAGTGTCCATAACTATAAAGGCATAATTTCTAAATCAGGTGACTGACCCAAAATCTAAATTTTGTCTAATTTATAATTATTATATATCTACATTTGTATTATCATAACAACTAAATAAGTATCTTATTTTCACTATCATTTAAATATCTATCATATTTATACTTTCCATTTTAGCATATCTCAACATAATAATTTACTATATGTTTTATTTGAGTTTTTTAATTAATTAGCCTACTTTAGAGATAATATACCATCCTTGTTCCCTAGGATATCTCTACCCATTCAAACCTAGATTAACCATATCTATATTTTAGGGTTAAACATTTGTCAAACCTAACCTCTATAACTTTACATGTAACTCCTAGTGTACTCTAGGGTTTTCCTAGTTTTTGTGATCTCTCAAATTATTCAATTTATTTCAAAATTCAAAATTTAATTTTATAAAATCATGTTGATAATGGATAAAAAAAAAATATTCCCAACTATATCCCTAAAGAGGGTGTTATCAACCATTCCTATAGCTATGTCCATGATTTCACTCCTTCAAGGGGTAAGGTAGATGGTGTATTTATGAATATTAAATCCAAATCACCTAGGGTTTGTGCTTATGAATCCATAAAATATCAAATAACTAATATAATAAAGTTATTAAAAGAGTTACAAAATCATATTACTTGCAAAATTAAAAAAAAATGCTAGTTTTAATCATGTGTTTACATATTCATCCACTAATGTTTTACCAAATAAGGTTTCTTATCCAAATGCAAAGCTAAAACAACATACATCTAAAATAAGTTCTTCAAAAAGTGACCAAAAGGTTAGTAAGAGTCCAAGTAAAATCTTAAGAGACGTGATTCAAAACAAAGTTATTCAATTACCTCCTCTATTTCCTATAAGGAGATCCAAGTACTATTGTAAAAATCATAGAATACATGGGCATCATAAAAATTGTTATTTTACATTAAAAATCAAATACAAAGACAAAAATATAGTAGTGATCCTATAATAGATACGTAAATGAATAAAACTACACAAATTATGAGTACATATCCTAAATCACAAGTGCCAAAACTAAAAATATGGGTACCAAAGGAAAAATCAAATAAAAAATAGTTGTTGACATTAAACATAGAGAAAGAAAAGGTTAAAAAAAAAGAATCAGATCAAGGAAAGGATGAAAATTTACCTCTTAATAGTGATGCTCATCTTTATAAATAGTATGGTTTTACAAATTAATATTTATAAAACTTTAGTTATCAAGGTTAAGGATTAGGAAAACATTCCCAAGGCATAACTCATATTATCTCCACATCCTATAATAATTATTAACAAGGCTTAGGATGCAATGTAAATATTGATGTAAATTATTCAAAGATACATTTTTTAAAGAAAAAAAACCAAAATTAAAACAAATTACAAAAATATTAGTGGGCACATCAACTATTAAAATGAATATTTTCAACAAAAAATTCAAAATTCAAGAGACAATTGAAAAATATAATGTTCCAAACATGGTTAAAAATGAGGAAGTCACAATCCATTCCTCATATCAAGGCCCTCTTACTATCACTACTAAAGTTGAGGGAAATAAATTTATATATATGAAGGTTATGGACTTTCAAGATACAAATTTTTGTTCTGTCATTTCATAGCTCTCTTAAAAATAAGTTTCATCATGTGGATTAAAATAGTGCAATTCCAAAAAGTATAATATAAATTATGTTTAAGAGTTTAATTTGATTCAAAATCATTTTGTGTTAATTTTTAGGTTATTTATAATCTAAATTCTTGCAATATTATTCATGGAAAATCATGGTTATAATCAATAGGAATAATGGTTGATAGAAACAATAGTTCATATCATTTGATCATGAAGGAAAGATTACATCCTTTTCCAAATAATTAATATATATTTAACTACCATAACCAACAAATACAAGTAATGTTATATTAGTAAATACAAAGGACATATAACATATTTAAAAATATAAACCAAAGGCATCTTGGGATATTTTTTTATTAAATTTAGCATTACTAGATAGTAAGATGCATAATATATTTATCCCTACATTTTGTTAATACAATGACATGATAAAATTTCTAATTATTTGATGCACACATATGGCACATTTAGTTCAAGACAAAAATACATGGTTATGCACTTTTAGATGTTGGGCCTTCCCTCTACCCATGTCATTTGTGCATTAGGTTCATCCACTTCTTTGATCATGATATGCCTAGGTTATATAATTCAATGGCCATTTTACATTATCATTTTTGAGGTTATGTACTTACACATTCCTTTATCCATGCTTATATCTTTTATAGTGTACTTTATATGTTATGTACTTAAATTTTTTTAACACATATGATCCATGGACTAGTATGCTATGTTTATGTTAGTTGGTTATGGCTTCATTCATGTACTTATTTTAGTGTCATACATTTCTAATGGCTTGATTGTTTCATAATTTTAAGATACTCCATTGTTTGCATCCCCCATGCCTATAATTTTTACTTTCACATTTGAATATGTCTTATTTTGATGTATGTTGACATTTTAATATGTAATATATTTCATTTTTGACATTTGACTAAGTCATGTCCCTTCAATTACATGTCATTTGACCTTGCCTCTTTTTTGAGGTCTCCTTGGACCATTTCATTTTGATTTACATTTGAGTGCTCTTGTGTGTGTAATTGACTTATATTTTTACTCTTACTATATAGACATTGCCATGATTCACAAAATGAATCTTAGGACTCTGTGGGATCACATTATTCAAACTTTAATGATATATCTACCCAGACATGTTCTCTCTATATGGTACATTGTACATTCACATTTTACATGGTTATATTATACTTTTAAGGTAAGGTAACTACCATTTTCTATTTACCCTCACCTTGAAATGGGTAGGGGGCATATTAGTGGGGGTATGCCATAAAGGCATGAATTCCATATTACTTTACTGATTCAAATTGCAGTGGGCAATTGTTCTAAAAACATGTTTTCCACATTTTTCATAATTTCAAATTAAATGGTGGAATGTTTTGGAAATATGTTCTCCAAACTTATATAGTACTCAACATACTAAAATTATAGTGGGGGCATGTTTTGGAAACATGTTCTCCATATTGACATTTACACCTGTTATCAAATTTAGATTGTAATAGGGTCATGTTATCCACACTTATACTAGTTTTAGATTATAGTAGTCAGCATGTTTTCAAAACATGTTCTCCACAATTACATAGTTTCAAATTGGCCAACTTAATAGTTGTATGATTTAAATACATATTTGTGGTACAATTCTACTGATTGGTACCATTATCATACATAGTTTTAACATAAGACATATCTAAGGTGAATATTTTATTCAATATATGCATAATATTATAAAATAAAATCAATTTTAGGTTTTAAAAACTTTTAGGGAATGTCATTACCCACTACACTGAAATTTTATAGACTATATTGATCCAATATAATATAATAGTTTATTCATTTTTGGTATGGTTGAGGTCACTAAATCAATCAATATTGCTAAATTTAAGGTTGGACTTGATTAAAACATTTAAACTCACCAATTTTATAGTGTGACTTGACTTGGTTTAATGACACTCACCAGGTTATATGTATGATTGGCTTGCATGATTAAGCTAATCCTAATTGTTTGGTGGTAACTCATCTTTTCTCCAAAGTTTGGGGAATGTGTCCTTTAATTTATCTCTATCTATCTAGATATATGAAATTTTCATATTTTATATTTTATCTTAATCTTAGTTTTAGTTATTTATAATGATAAATATTTTCAAATTAAATTGACAAAATGCAAGGCAATTTAATTGATACATATGTGTAATACTAACTATTTTTATCTTTCAATTTAAATCATTTCAATGCTTTCAATTTCAAATTGTATACATTAATTATATAGTTTAATATGATATTGGTTGTATTTTAGTCATTATAAAATCACTCAATTTGGACTTAATCAAAGGTAAGGTGTGTTATACATGCCCATGTATGAATTCTTATCCTTTAAACTAGTAGTTTCATTACTAGATTAAAAGGGGTAAATTTAGACACTATTTATGAATTATATGTCACCTTATTATTGTACACTTGAAAAATACATAGCATATATATACCTTCAGCTTCAATACCTTTCCCACCACTAAAAGGTTTGCATACATAATCTCTCAATGCCTAATTGATTATCTCTTAGTCTTATCAATATTTTTTTGACGACTCATGTTAGAGTTATAATCACTAGGGAGGAGTTGAATCAGTGAGCCTAAATATTTCAATTTCAATTATAGTCCTTTAAACTATTAACTAATTAACATGTATCAACTTGATCAAGCATTCATAAACAATATCGCTCATTCATTCAATGCATAAATAAGATCAAACACATAACACATAGTTCCTGTGGGAAACCCTCATGGGGAATAAATCCAACCCAATATTTCAAAACATGGATGATTATACTATAATAAATTACAAACAAGATAATGATCAACTCCTTTAGACCAAAAAACCTTGATCATATCCTCCTAACTAAAGGTATTTAGTGAAACACCTATTTCATAAGGAGCAACTACCCTTAAGGAAGACCAAGTCCTTTAGAACCTCATTTGAACACCTCAACCTTATAAATTATATATTGAACACTTGATGATGGACCTCTATTTATCTAACCCATACAGAAACACTCTCTCTATTTCAAATAGGCCTTTTACATAGGCATGTCATAACATCTCTCCTTCTTCACTAAAATTGTCCTCATATGCACACTCAAACCTCTTTGTATATCCTCAAAATATAAGAGAACTATTTGGATGTCAAAATCATGACCTAAAGGTCATAACATAGTCCTCATTATTCTCCACTCATTAACTCATAAACTAATTATTCTAACTTTTTTTTGCTCCACAACTCTCACATACACCTTGCACTTATGTCACAAAATCTTCTCATCATCGAAGTCTAGAAATTATCATCTTTGTTTTCATAATATATAGAGATATCATGAATTAAAAAGGTCACAATATTTACTATTAGACAATAAACATTACTTCACCCCTTAAGGAATCTCACATGGGTCACACGTAACACATCTCACATGGGTCACACTTAAACACAATCCACTTTCAAATAGGCCTAAGTTATTTTTAGGTCCTATGGAGATCCATTGGGATCTTTGACACATCTCCAAGAAAAATAAAACACATGAACACTTTCCAATTCATGGACCCATTCAAAATTATCTATAGGTACTCCTTAAGTGTCCATATCCATCATAATACCCTTTAACTTAAGCATACATAGCTCAAACAATTATCTATACACACATTCATTATGAATGAAAACATAATCAAATTCAAAACTTTTTTTCATACTATATATGGTTTATAAAACCTTCATAATACACATAGATAATATTTATGAAGTATAAAACACCCCCAATATCTAATCTACTATAAAACATTAAAATAACATCCTCATAATATTAATTACTCTTCTTGGGTCACTTATAGAATATTCATGAGCACATAATCAACTTTGGAGATCAATTTATTTTTTTGAATAAACTTATAGATATTTAAAGTTATATTTATAGATGAACCTTGGAGTCCTCTACATATTTTATTTTTATTTCACCATCAAATTTTTCCTGGATCAAAAGTTATGGCCCAAAAACTAGACACTAGTCTTTCCATTGTAAATTCAAATATTCAAATACAAATAGTCATAGTTAAACTTTAAACACTATGCTCAAATATTTTGTCCTCTCATCTTTGGATAAATCTCACACTGTTTATCTTCTCTAAACTTTAATTCATAGGTGCCAATGATCAAATGTTAAAAATCTGATAGTTGACCTCATCTCATGAAATCTAGAAACTTTGACTTAATGTGCTCTATCAATCTTATATACATAACTCAGTCTTTAAAAAAGATAAAAATATATCACTTTGACCTCTTGACTTTAATAAACACTATTTATCTCTATATTTATAATATTCCACTCATAGTTGATCCTTGGAAGAAGCTTGATATTTATCTCTGTGCAGTGTTAAATATAGAAGACCTAACACCATCTCACTACTTATTGACATATTGGAACAAACAAACTCCATTGATCACCTTGAGAATTTCTCTAGCTTTAACTTGTGAGAATTTGACTATGGGGACCATTGTAATCTATCTAAATAACCAACTTTGAACCACAATAACTTCTTCCTTGTTCACTCATACGATCTCAAATTTGGACCATATGATCTCCTCACGTAGGAGAATCTAACCATGTGACAAAATTATCCTAAAAACCTCATATGTGTGAGATATATTTCCATTAAAATTCCTTCTCAAAATCTTCTATTATGGAGCCAACTATGCTTATAACTTGCTTGTGAGGCCAACTTTACCCTTCCATAACTTTCATTGTGTTTAGTTGTATGATCTAAACTTTAGTGCATAAGATCCTACCACATAGGGGATTCTATCAATATATAAATATGATCCTTAAAAATTCACACATTTTAGATAATATTCCAACAAATTTCTTACTCAATTTTATTTGAACATAGAAAACACTATCAAAATGCCTCAGAGCCCAACTTTACACATGCATATATTTTGTCATGCTACATCACATGACCTAAAATTTGGTACATAAGAAATAGTAAAAAAATAAACAAACCCATATTATCAAATTATATTAAAAAATCTACACATGAGAAATATGTCACCATCAAACTGCTTACTCATCTCTTTCTTGCCTCATGAAAATTTGTCCAAGTATGGGAAAACAATGTCAAAAGGCTTGAGAGCCCAACTTTAAACCCACATATTTTTTACTACACTTAGGTGATTAATCTGAGACTTAACACATATTAACTAAGGATTAGTATTATCACAACCATATTATGAACTCCCCTTGACTCATCCACACATGGCAATGATGATGTCAACAAACTGCCTACTCATATTTTCTACCACTAGACCCAAAGTGTCTAGATGAAAACTATACACTACCAAATAAATTAAAATTATTCACATAAGCTCTCCAATCATATAAAACCTATTATATTATTCATTTCACATGATAAATATCCATACTTATCTCTAAACATGTCTATCCAGGTTAAAACTGAAGATCAACCAAGCATCCTTTAAGAACCATAGGACAAGCACATTGCACGCTTTGGCATTTCTACTTAGGATATATAAAAAAATTCATCCACTAACTAATACAACTTAATGATTTCATCATGAAATAACTAATATCTCTCTAAAAATATCCCCCTTTGTCATTGATTTCAACAAACATCATTTAGCTTGCCTTCTTTCTCTTCAAGCACTCTCATAATAGGAACTTTTTCTCCCTTTGAGACAATTAAAAAGTGGGAACCAAATGATCATAAGGACCTTAAAACAACATCAAAAGGAAAGGACCATATTATAAATAGTATATAAAATCCCCTTACCTTGATTCAACCTCTTCTTGCCTTGACAACTTCATCTTACTCCATGCCAACACTCTTCTTCAACAAAGCACTACATCTAATCAATAAAGAACACACAAAAGAACTAAAATTTTATGTAACTTATCGAGAAACATTTGATAGGTACCCCCCCTAATATTTTTGAGAAATTTCACCTCTTGATCATCTTTAGATCTCTATAATGCATGAGGAACCACCCTATAGGCTTACTAGCCTTATCTCTCAAATCACCTCAAGGACCACCAACAGAACTTCATGCTACACACCAAATAGGAAACATGGTCTAAAAATAACTTCATAACTTACCTTGAAATACTCATTCCTTTATTTTTTTGATAAAATGAACAAAAAGAACATTTTCAATACTAGGCCTATCTAGACTCCTTATAGCCCTACCTAGAACTTGTAGAGCCCATAACTATCTATAGACATAACTTCAAGACCTAAAACATCAAATATAAAGTACTCTCATATGACCCTTTAAGCACACTAATTTGTATCACCTATGTCATCATATATAATATATTTCCTTCATAAACTAACTACTTAAGGAGGCTTCCAACTTGATAAAAAATTCAATAAATTGAGAACCACAAACCTTCAAATCTCTATGAAGGTTATTTTTATAACCCATTTGGCAATTTTAACATAATAAGAAGCCTCAAACCTCAAATCATAAGGTAGATCAATTTTTTAATAGAGCCTGAAATCTTAGAATCTCAAAACAAATAAGGTCAACATATCATCTTCCAAATAAATATCCACCTATGAAACTTCTTATACACCTAAACACAACCATTGAAAACTTCTAGACCAAGATTTGAGTTTCCACACCATTATGAACCTTGAATTCCTATAGTCTATTTTACAACTTACATGCTCTTAAGAGAAAATTAAGAAACTTAAGAGAAAATAAAATATCCAATTTGAATTCAATGTATCTTCAGACCACAAAACCATCTAAAGCATGCTATAATAAGGTTAACAAATATTTTTATGAAAAAGTATCATCTTGAAAACTCATAAAAACTCCTTTGTCATTTGGGAACCTTCAATCTAACCCTAAAGAGTAATCTCTATATAGTTATCAGCATCATGACATCACCTCAACATATTCTCCACCTAGACATACATGTTCCAACTAAGAACACTCAACTCTAGTCTTCTAAGACCATCTCAAGAATATCATAACAACACTTTCTTCTCCACTGAAAGGAGTCTCTTAAGAAGAAGAGATAGAAACATCCTTTGCACCATAATTCTCTAAAATAAAGTGAATATAGGAATGTCCCACATCTCCTTAGTAACCACTAGAATCCTCTTGTAGCTATATGATTTATTGCTTTTGTTTTGCTTATCTTTAGTCTTTTCATTTGAAGCATCAATGTTGCATCTTGGAATCTCATCACTAGGTAAGAAAAAATGATGTTATTTTCATGAAGAATACTCGACAATAGTAATATGTTAACTTGGATCCATACACATTTCAAGACTAGCCTCAACAAATACCTTGGTATTATATTTGATCTGAGTCTCTTTATTTACAACATGAGAAGATAAAGAAAGCTCTTAGCACTCTTCACCTTCTAAAGCATTATCCACCATAGAAAATAAATTACTTAGACCTACAGACTC
Source organism: Torreya grandis (assembly GCA_037957365.1). Taxonomy (NCBI): domain Eukaryota; kingdom Viridiplantae; phylum Streptophyta; class Pinopsida; order Cupressales; family Taxaceae; genus Torreya; species Torreya grandis. The sequence goes on from JARHVA010003360.1 coordinate 1,121,403, forward strand.
ATCATTACTCACACTTACCACCTTTGGATTTCATGAGTTAACTTGAATTTTTCCTTACACTATAGGATCCTAATTGAGCCTATTCTCACTTAATGGTCTTTGATTGTATAATCTAGCCATATGACCTATTTGTTCATACTTATAGCAAACCATACTCATTAATGGAAACTTAGCTTGTCTTACCTTGTTTAAATAATGTTTTGTAAAGTGTCCCACATCATGAAAATTAAATCACTCAACCTTGCTCACAATAATTTACTAATGATTCCATTCCTATTTCCATGCAAATTCATTTTTAAAAGGTCTTCTACATTCTCTATCTCTATGCCCAAATTGATTACAAGTATAGAAGTAACCATTAAAATTTTCATACCTCATGGAATTTAGTTGTCAAATCTAATTTATATTTATCATACCAACACCTTCATTCCCTATTTTATGATTTGTTTTCAAATTCAAATTGTTCTTGTTCACATTAGTTTTCATTTTGTCTTGAGTTACATTCTCTGGTTCTTTTTTGTATCCAAGACTAGTTCTATCACTTGCATGTTTTTGATCACTCAAAATATTGTCTAGATCACTTGATATATTTTCAAATCTAAAAAATGACATTACCTTACTAGATATATTCTCTAACTTATATTTCAATTATTCATTTTTAATCACATACCTTGAACACTCATATTTATTAGCTTTTAGGCTTGTGGATAGGACATCTAATTGACAATTGAGATGTTTGACTATATTTTCATGCTCCTTGGTGTATTCATTTATTCTTGCCTCACACACACTAAATTTTTCTTCATAGTCTTTGAGTTTAGATATAAATTTCTTATTTACCTTATTTTCAATCTTCAATTCTTTAAGATAATTCATCAATTCAATCTCATAGTCCACCTCATCTTCATCATCATCTGAACCACTCCAAGTAGACTCCTTTTTATGTAAGTAACCACCTTCCTTACCCATTAATATATCTTCATCTTTATCAAGACCATCATTTTCATGATCATATTCTAAGTCACTGACTTCACTCTCATCTAATGAGCTGCAATCTTATTTAGTGTAGAGACTCTTCTTATCCTTGAAGTACTTCTTTTTGTTATCAAACCTTTTTAATCCCTTTTTGATTTTATTATACTTGAAATATCTCTTTCCATCATCATGACCTTGATCATGCTCATCATCATCATACTTATTATACTTATGAGGGCATTTATTGGCAAAATGTCCCATCTCAGCACAATTGAAACATTTGAAGGGTAGCTTAACTTTATATCTTTTTGAACATGTTCTCAATTTTATTAAAACAAATAAATTGGTTTATCCTAATCTATATGAGAAATTTCATCCTCCTTGGGTTTCTTACCTTGGAATTTCTTCTTTGTATTTATTTTAGTATTGAAATCTACTTCCTTCCTTGGTAGTATATCATCATTCTTCCTCATCTCATAGGCAGTAAGGGTGCCATGCAATTGATCCATCTTCAATTGAGTAATATCATGGCTTTCTTCTATAGTAGGTATTTTTGGATAAATCTTGGGGATATAGACCTTAATAAATTTTGAAAAAAATTAGCCTCTTCAAGGTTCTCTCCCAGACCTTTGATAATGTTCACAATCTCCTCAACTCTCTATAGAAAGGATGCCATTGTAAAATCTTCATTCATATTAATACATTCTAATTACCTTATGTGAGTCAAAAACTTAGCAATCTTGACCTTTAAATCTCCTTCATAAATGATTTACATTTTTTCCCATATCTCTTTAGTATATTTATAATGGATTACCTTGGTAAACTTAGTTTCTATAAGACCACAAGTGATGGCATTCATTACCTTATAATTATTATCAAACAAATTCTTGTCTGCAACACTTGATGAAAGAGAAGTAAGAACAACATAACCATCCAAATAGATTTTCATAAATCAAACCCTATGGACATAATGTATGTTCTCATCCTTTCACTCAAAAAAGAATAATTAGATCCATTGAATATCAATGTTTTTTAATTAGAGAAACCTCCTTGATGACTACCCATATTAAACCTTGGATCACCTTTAAGATATTAAGATTTTACCAAAGGACCTAATCTAATACTAATTATTAGAGGTACAATCACTAAGAGTGGGGGGGTGAATAAGTGATCCCAGATATTTTAATTTTAATTTTAGTCCTTTAAACCAGTAACCAATTAAAATGTATTAACTTGATTAATCAATCATAAATAATATAGCTCATTCATTTAATGCATATGCAAGATCAAACACATAACACATAGTTCCTATGGGAAACCCTCATGGGGAATGGAACACACTCTCAATCCTACAATACAAACTACTATCTTATAATAAATGATAAACAAGAGACTAATCAAATCTTTTAGAAAAGAAAAACTTGATCATATCCTCCTAACTAAAGGTATTTAGTGAAACACTTATTTCACAAGGACCAACTACCCTAAGGAAGACCAAGTCCTTTCAACCTTACTTTAAACACCTCCACCTTATAAATGATGTCTTAAACACCTAATGATGGATCTTTATTTATCTAACCCCTACACAAACACTCTTTATCTCAAATAGGCCTCTCATATAAGCATCTCATAATCTCTCTCATTTACTCAAAATATTATCATATGCACACTTAGACCTCTTAACATATCCTCAAACTACAAGAGAACTATTTATAAATCATAAAAATGACCTGAAAGTCATAAACACAATCCTCAATCTACTCCACTCATTAATTAATCAACTGGGCACTCTACCTCTCCTTCAATTCACAACTCTCACATACACCTTGCACTTGTCTCACAAAATCTTCTCACATCTAAGTCTAGAAATCATCATATTCAATTTCACTATATATAGAGATATCATAAATTAATAATGTCACAATATTTATTTTCATCCATAAAACATTCCTTCACCCTTAAGTCATCTCACATGGGTCATAATTAAGCATAATCCACTTTCAAATAGTCCTAAGTTTTCTCATATGCACACTCAAACCTCTGAACATATCTTCAAACTACAAGTGTGCTATTTGGACATCAGAAAAATGACATACAATTCATAAACACAATCCTCAATCTACTCCACTCATTAACTCATAATGTGCGCACTCTACCTCTCTTTCACTCCACAACTCTCACATACACCTTGTACTTGTCTCACAAAATCTTCTCACATCTAAGTCTAGAAATCATCATATTTGATTTCAATATATATAGAGATATAATGAATTAACAAGGTCACACTATTTATTTTCAGCCATAAAACATGCCTTCACCCTTAAGTCATATTAAATGGGTCACACTTAAGTACAATCCACTTTCAAATAGGCCTAAGTTACTTTTAGTTTCTATGGAGACCCATTCAGATCTTTGACACTTCTCCAAGCAAACTAAAACACAAGAACACTTTCCAATTCATGGACCCATTAAAAATTATCTATAGGTCCTCCTTAACTATCTATATCCATCACAATACCATTTAACCTAAGCACAAATAGGTCAAACACTTCTCTATACACATAGTCATTATGAATGAAAACACATTCAACTTCAAAACTTTTTCTCATACCAAATGTGATTGATCAAACCTTCATAATTCACATAGAGCATCCTTATAAAGTTTAAAACACTCAAAAATATCCAATTCACTATAAAATATTGAAACAACATACTCATAAGCTTAATTACTCTTCTTGGGTCATTTGTAGAATATGCACAAACACATAGTAAAATTTAGAGATTAATATATGTCTATGTACACACTTACAGATCTTGAATGTTATATTTTAAAATTTTCCTTGGAGTCATCTACATATTTTCTTTTTATTACACTATCAAATTCTACTTGGATCAAAATTTATGGCCTAGAAACCAAACACTATACTTTCCTTCATCAATTCAAATATTCAAATGAAAATGGTCACAATTAAACTTCAGACACTATGCTCGTATCTCATGTACTCTCAATTCTAGATCAATATCACACCATTTATCTCATCCAAACTTTAATTCATAGACACCAATGCTCAAATGTTAAACATATGATAGTTGACCTCATTTCAAGTAATATTGCAGCTTTGACTCAATGTGCTCCATCAATCTTTTATATGTAGCTCAATCTTTAAAAAAGATAAATAGATGTCACATTGACCTCTTGAATTTAATATGAAATATTTATCTATATCTATATATTCTCCCACTCATATTTGATCCTTGGAAGAAGCTCAATCTTTATTTATGCTCATTGTTAAACATATAAAACTTGGCACCATCTCACTGGTTCCTAACATCTTGGAGAAAACACGTTATGTCTATCACCTTGAGACTTGATTGAACCTCACCTTGTGAAAAATTGAGTAAATATGGGAACTATTACAATCTATCTGAGTAGACAACTTTTAACTTTAATAACTTCTTCCTCGCTCACTTGTATGATCTCAAATTTAGACCATATGATCTGCTCATATAGGAGAGTCAAACCATGTGACAAAATTCTCCCAAAACCCTCATATGAGTGAGATATATTTCCATAAAAATTCCTTCTCAAAATCATTTCTTAGAGACAACTATGCTTAGAACTTACTTGTGAGGCCAACTTTGCTCTTGCATAACTTTTATTGCACTCAATCACATGATCTAAAATTTAGTTCATAAGATCTTATCACATAAGGGATTAAATTAATATATAAATATACTCATAAAACATTCAAATGTGTGATATATTATGTCAATAAACTACTTACTCAATTTTATTTAAACATAGAAAACACTATCAAAATACCTGGGAGCCCAACTTTGCACATGCATATATTTTATCATGTTATATCACATGACCTAAAAGTTGGCACATAAGAACTAGGCAAAAAACTAAACAAACTCATATGATAAAATTACCCTAAAATTTCCACATGTGTGAGATATTCCACCATCAAATTTCTTACTCAGCTCTTTCTTACCTCATGCAAATTTGGCTAAGTATGGGAAAACAATGTCAAAATGCTTGAAAGCCCAACTTTGAACCAATATATTTTTGACTATGCTTAGGTGCATAACTTGAGAATTATAAAATATAAACTATGGAATATATTAATCATAACCATATGACCAAATACCCTATACTCATCCACATGTGGTAATGGTGATGTCAATAAATTACCTACTCAGGTTTTCTGTCACTAGACCCAAACTATCTAGATGAAAACTATGGACTAGAAAGTTAATTACACTTATGAAAATAAGATATCTAATCATATAAAAACTCTTATAGTACCATTTAAACATGATAAATACTCCATACTCATCCTTGAACATCTCTATCCATGCTAAAATTGAATATTAACCAATCCTCTTTTAAGCACACTAGGACAAACACATTGCACACTTTGTCATTATTATTTAGGTTATCAAAGCACTTCATCTACTCACTAGTACACCTCCATGATATCATCATGACATAATTTACAACTCTCAAATAACTTAGACCTTATATCTTGTCTAAAATTTTTATAAATCTATTTATCTTTTGTTTATATAAGATTCAAACCTACACTTATTTTCCAACTACCTAGACACTTGTATTCTAGGTAGATGCCTATGTTTACACAAGTGTCCTATTCTGACACAAGTGTCTAGTGACATAATGTCATAAAATTTACATATTAAATGTATTCTTATGGTCATCCTAAGTGATTTAATGTGATATATTATCCAAAGTGATTGGTGTTAATGTAAGACCAATCCTCATTCATTCCTCACTTAAAAAATTCTTACCTAGAAGATAATTAAAAACACTTAATTATTCAATAAAATGAGCAAAGATTCCCTATTTTATCGTATTTCCATATTAATCATAGGGAAACATATCTATAGATCTGAATTACTAAAGAATCATTCCATGAGACACATTTTCCAAGTTATAAGCTAGGTCATTGTTGTACTTGTTTATCACACATCTCATAATTTACACAAGATAACACGTAGGACGTAAATAAAAATATATTAGGCCCTATTAAAAATATTAGTTATGTAGGAAACACTAATTAACAAAGAGTTTTTTGGAATAGATCAACACTATGTGCTGAACAACCCATTTTTTCCACAACCACTATGGAGATGAATAACTAGGTTTTTCTCATTTGAGAAGGAGCGATCATCTTTGAACTAAATATAAATACACTAGAATAAAGGTGACATAGAACCCATAATCATTCAAGTAGTCACATATAATATTAGTAGGTATTTTATAATAGACACATGCATATAAGTTAGACAATATCATCAATGCAAACATCCTAGGTCAACTCAAGTGTCCATGACTATATAGGTAAAAAAATTAGAGTCATGAAACTGATCCAAAACCTAGATCCAATCTATTTTTTCATGTTATATATCCAAATTTGTATTATCATCATGACCAACTAAATATTTTGTTTTAATTATCATTTAAATGTATATCATAGCCTTACTTTCCATTTTTATCCTTTTTCAACATAATAAATTGAATATAAGTTTTATCTAAGTTTTGTAATTCATTGGCCTACTTTAGAGATAGTATATCATCATTGTGACCTAGGATATCTCTACCCATTGAACCATAGATCTTCCCCCCCCCCCCCCCCACAGACATATATATATGGGTTAAAAAATAACAATAAATAAGACATTAATCTATTAGAGGTATGGAAATATTCTTCTCGAGTAAAAGAGAAAAATAAGCATTATTTTTGTTCTTCAATAATTGAAAAATAGTCTAAAATAAAAAAAGATGCCATATATTTGTGAATGGAATAACACCATATTCTAAATAAATATTTTTGGATAGAAGGCATTGAAAAAGGTTTGAATCCAAATCTGAGTTGTTTGAGCATGTCTATAGATCCATAGAACATGATTTAAGGTTTTTGGGTGATTACAAATTGGACAAAGAGGACCATAAGAAAATTTTGAATGTTAATAGGAAACCCATGATGAATAATTAACTAGAGGAAGTGTACTTACTTGGACTCAAGAATATTAACCCACACATTTTCAAATTTTAGTTTTAACACATATTTATAGAAATTGACTCACGATAGGCATTGAGACCCTCAAATCAAAGGTGTTGTAGGAAATAATTAGATTACCTAACTAAGGTTGATGTTAAGTATATTTTTTTTAGTATTCACATGGGTGAGTAAACATTGTAATAGTTAGATAAAAATAAATAATTGTGTGAGTTGAAAACTCATGTATATAGAGATACGTGAGAGGATACAGGAGGAAGGAAAAGTCTTGGGAGGGATTTATGAATTTGAAGATTAGTCTTGACTCCTATCTTGTAGGATATCAAAGAGATATTTATATTATATTCCTCTATTGTATTTATCATCCTAAATATATTATCAAATAGAATAATATTATTTCCTTCATGTAAAGTTTCATTGGTTGTTTCAAGTGTGTAAATTTGTACTAAAATATTATCTAGTATCAAAGTAGAGTCATCCTCAAACAATTTTTTTTCAATGGTCATGAGAGTCTTATGTGAGTAATGTCATTGATGGACCCATGCACATCATGATGAATAATTTCATGGTATTCTAGTGTTTGATCATTTACTTCTTGATCTTAGTATATCTACAATTATTACTTGGAGGTGTGATATTGTTATTACCATGCCATATTTACCTCAACGTGTAGATCCATTTGTTTATACTACTATAACTACAATCCACTTAAATTTTATGGCTCTAATTTTGTTTTGTTTAACATTAGATCATTGATATTTATCAGACCTAAATTGAATTAGATGTAAAATAGATTTGATAATTGAACTAGACCATGGATATTTATGGTAGTTGGATGAGTTATGCTTGCATCAATGAGGGATAACATTCAAGATCATATTTTGGATGGAAGTAGCATAGTTATAAGTAGCTTAGTAGCATGACATGTAAAATATTAATAATTTTTTAGACATTCACCTCTACATTACATATATTTTAGACTTCCCACTACATATTATCAATTATTTTAACTTGAATACTTGGTATAGCTCACTATACATAATAAAAATATCAATTGAATTTGCATCTAAACTATTCAGAGCTGATCAAATTATATTTATTATCTTATACGTAAATGTCATACATATTATGGGTCATATATTACCAATGAATGAGTATTAGAAGGAAAATTGAGATATATGTCATAACTATGTTATTTTTAGGTAGACACAGTGTTTTCATAGACTTTTATGTTTATTTTTTAGTTTTCTATAAAATTCAGAAGAGTTATATTTAGTTTTGGTATATTTATAAACTTTTGTTGTATTAAAATCTTATCTTAGTCTTTAAAATGTCATTTAGTATTATTCATATTTAACTTTGGTAAAGTCAAATAGTATTTATATGTTAGATATAAAGAGTACTTTACTCAAAGTCTTTAAGAGTCATTTGTGTAAATTTATTTAGTCATATGTTTTAAAATTATAGTCTTTAGATATATTAAGGTTTATGTCTTTTTATCTAGTATTTAGAGTTGTCGATATTGTCAAAAATATAAAAAGTGTCATTAAGATCAATTACATCAATAATGCAAAAAATAGAGTCATCCATGTTCAAAGTTGTTAAAATGATGCAATCTCTATTTAAACTGACATCTAAAATACTAAGCATCAAAACAATAAAATTCATAAAAATATCAAAGTAGAGTATCATGTAGACACTGAACCTAAACAAGTTTAACCTAATAAATGTCAATGCCTAAATTCACATGAATACATCAAGAAATTATAAAGAAAGTGACTAGCTTCACCTATAGGAGGATGGAGGACATATAATGTTGGAGGACATTCAGTTTCCTCTTAACAACCATTAGCAATGAGGCCAAATAGTGTTTTAATGGCATGTTTGATCATGTTTTTACTTTTCAGTTCTTTCTTATTTCTATTGTGTGCTTAATAAACCCATACAACAACATTTAATAAAGAGACATATTCCAAAGAAATAGTTTTTTAAGGTAAGAGAATATTTTGAGGTAAACTTGACATAAATGGTTATCCAGGTAGTTTAAAGATTTAAGAGTATGGAGGTTTTGAAATTTAGGAACCTAGGGAATGGGAATAGTCCTAAAATTTTTGGCTCAAGAACTAAACCTTTATGAGGGTAAAGAGGAAAATTTATGGAGTCTCCCCTAGTTTATGCATTATTTTTAGAAAGAAGTGATATAAGAATATGTTTTTTTTTCTTCCATGTTTGTATTAAGGGTGGAATGTTAGGTATATTTATGGTAATACTCACATGGGTGAGTAAATAGTCTAATAGTTAGATAAAAATAAATAATTATGTGAGTTAACAACTTATGTATATATAAATATTTGATAGAATAGAGTGAGGAAAAGTATTGGGAGAGATTTATGCATTTGAATATTAGTCTTGAATCTTGTCTTGTAGGAGTTCATGGAACTATTTATATTATATTCCTCCATTGTATTGATCATCTTGAATATATTATTAGGTATAAGAATATTATGTACTTCATGTAAAGTTTTATTTATTATTTCAAGTGTGTAAATATTTAACATAAATATTAATTGATACTAGAATAATGGTGTTTCAACAAGCGAATTCCAATCAGTCCATTGTCTAACTAGAGATTAAACTCTAGTTTTTTTAGGATGCTCTTTAGGTAGAGAGTTTTAAATTTCCAAAATATACTCATGGCTTTTTAATACAAGTTAAATTAAATTCTAATATATTTATAAGGGATTAAATATTGTGTTTGTGTGTGAAATATGTTTGACACAACCTTGATGCCTTTTCTAAAAAGTCAAAGGCTATTGATATAGGGAATAAGGGAGAAAGCAACCTCATGATAGGTAAGAACAAAATACCACCATATATAGTGGGATTAGAGAGATAAGACACATTTAAACCATATCCATCCCACTACAAGTTTCCATTAAGGAGTTGTGAATGTTTCTAAATACTATTAGTGATAAATGTTCCCACAATGGTAACCAAATCATGTGTGGTAAGAAGAATTTAAAATTTCAAAACTGTCTAGGCTCCCTTTTTCATAGATTTTAATTTATTGATATATTTTCTTAGTATAAAATTTTATTCTTCCTCCCCTTCTATGGATCATACTATCCATTTAGCACATAAGGCATGACCTTTTATTTTAATGTTAATAATACCAAGACCTTTGATAAATTTTGTGTTAAACACATGTCTCATGAAACTCAATTAAACCCTTTGGTTCTTTTATATTTATCCCATATGAAGTCCCTCAATTTCATTTCAAGTTTGGCATATGTAGATTTGGAGGGAACCCAATTTGAAGAATAATACACAATTAAAAACCATAACCTTAGAGTAGATTTGAAACTTCCTACTAGAGATACAAGCTTATAAATTCAAAATCTATTTTTTTTCCTATTTTTTTAATCCATTTAAACCCATATATCTGAGGAATTAGAATTATAAGTAAATGTCATGCCAAGAATTTTAAACTACTCACCTGGTTGAATATAGATCCACTTATAATTGATGATCTAATTAGGTAAGGGGGAACTATAGTACCTATAGCATTGGGTTTTCTTCCATTGGATAGAGGAGCCAAAGGCTAGAAAAAATAAGTACAAAAATTTCATAGCATTGGACATAAAATGTTCCTCCTTGGATAAAGTAAGGAAATAGACATAAACAAAGTGCACATTAAACATTTTATTATGATATTGATGAAGAGAAATAACTTTAATCAATCCTCTAGAGGCCTATTCAACTAGGAGATAGTTGATCTCTTTAAAATATAACACATATAGGGAAGGGTATAGAGGAAAATCATGGTGAATATAATGAAATATGATAAACTACTTAGATTAGAAACCATTAATGGTGATTTAGGCTCCCACATCTTGGAAAAGAATCATAACTATGTTCCCAAATTAGATCCGAAACCAAGTGTACGAATCATAGAAAATATGAATGGCCACTCAATTATATCACATAGATTTTAAATATCATAATAATGAGAAAATCCTTCTAATTAGACTTTTTATCCCATTCCATTCCCTCCCAGACAACAATAATGTTATCAAGTATATAATGACTACTGATAGAACTAGTTTTATTAGGGTGGATAATGAGGGGTAGAAAATACCTGATTCATAAATTATGGGCCTTAGAGATGATATTTTATGATATATTCAGAACGTTACTAGGCTATGAAATGTCAATGTTCTTAGGATCCCTAGACTTAGGGATAAATCTTAAAGTTGCATTGATTGATAATATATCTAAGGGTGATTTATCTTAAATGGAAGTTAGAGTGCTTGCAAGGGACTAAAATATTTCAATAATACCATTTATTTGAGTGTAGACAACTTAAGGATCATAATCCTCTTTTAGGATATAATATAGAAAATTATTCTATTCTCATCTTGGTATTGTGATTATGTGGAGGTGTTTATCGAGAATGCAACCATTTTACATACAGACCTATATATTTTAAATACATGGTGAAAAACACATTCCAAAAACCAATTTTTGTAAAAAACCTTCCATACCTAAAGCCTATTTAGTGGAACATGTTGAATAGATGCCAACAGTGGAATTATAAAGGAGGATGTGTTCCTATATTAGGAAAAATTATATAAAAAATAATTTATCTATAGATTCAATGGTTTGTGTCCCTCCACAATGACTTTGTATCAATGGATACATTCTACATGGACAAAATATTTTGAGAACTATCTTTGTTCCAAAGTTTTTTCATTATTCATATGTTTAAAGATGAATACTATCATATATTTTTTACAAATGGTCCCTAGTTTTGTGTAACAAAGGGTAGCTATACGACTCAATGGGTCCCATATTTTGATCTAAATTCTCTCTTATTCACCAAAATTTTAGTTTGGGTTTATCTTCCCAATCTACCCCTACATTTTTGTTGTGATTTTGAAGAGATAGGTAACTCATTAGGTACCTTCATCAAAAAGATATTATGAGAACACTTTTAGGGTTGTACACATATGCATGAATCTACATGGATATAGATCTTATCAGGGATTTATTAGATAAAATTAATCTCAAATATGTAAAAATTAAACACCTTAATGTTGTATATTATGAAAATATAATTTTCATTGCCAAATTATAATATTCCTATACACATAAAAGTGAATTTCCCCAAGCATGAGCCCATCCCCACCAAAAAAACATAAGGATAAAAACAACATCCATAGGATGGATTTTTCCATATAAAGAGTTATTATTTGAATATATTGATCAAAAATAGGAAATACAACATGAAATAGAGCTAAAAAGAATAAAAAATGAGAGTATGATACCTAGGATGAGGAAACTATGCATGTTATGATGGATAGTGAAGAAAATATGAGTACTTTTATGAGGACTAATCTAAATTTATATCTATTAGGGGAGTGAAGAGAATTAATTAATCAAAGATATGTAATTCATATAAGGAGATAACAATCCATTAAAATCTAGAACTCATGATCTCAAACTCACCTTCAAAACTTCATAAATTAGATCTATAGAATGTCATGGTGGAGCCTACACAATAGGCATGGAAATAGGTTAAAAATAAGAAAGAAAAAATGGATAGATAAATGATTAAATGGAATATATTTATCATTAATTGGTATCCTATGGTTTAGTAGACACTTATTTATACCTCTATATTTAACCCTAAATTGGATTTGTGTCCTACTATGGGTAGTTAGGGTTAATAATATAGAAATGATTAACTATAAAGGTGATAAAATGATCTATAATAGTATAATTAATTAAAAAACTCAAATATAATATATAATAAATTTATTATGTTGAGATATGATAAAATATAAATTACATATATGCTTAAAATATAAATGATAATGAAAACAAGATACTAAGCTAGTTTTGGTGTTAATAAAAATAAAAATATAGAATAGGCAAAAATCAAACTAGAAGAATAGTCTAGAGCAATAACCCAATTATATATTCAAATGACTTTGTAGTCATAGACACTTGCATAAACTTGGGATGCTTACATCAATGTGAGTGTCTAGAACTGATGTAAGTGTCCAGTATAGAATAAATGTTAAAATAGGATACGACCACTTAGATGATTTTAGGTTTGTCATCACCTTCACTTTGTTTCATTTATATATGGATCATTTACTATATCCTTATCAAATTATGAAAACCCTAGTTCTATATTTTCATATTATCTATAGAAAAAATGGGTTAGTGGGAATAGGATGTCAAGCTACCCTAAGGACCTATCTATCAATGAGTAATACCTACATATCTAATACTCCTAATAGGGCCTCAAAATTATGTAGTTCTCTCCTATTTGTTTGATTGTGTGTGAATTATGCAATATGTGATAAGTAAGAACAATAATGACCTAGGTTGTAACTTGGAAAATATAGCTCTTGGGATACTCCTTCAGTACTTAAAATTTTTAGATGTGTTGTACCTATAAAAAATTTGAAAATAAAAAAATACTCAATCTTTTCTCACTTTAATGCTTGATATAATGAGTTTGATAAGTTATATTGGTCTATGTTAGGTATTTTATAAGTGAAGAATGAATGAGTGTTGATCTTGTATTTATATCAATTCTTTGGAGAATATATCACATAATATCATTTAAGATGACCATTAGGATACATTTCATTTGAAAATTAGATGATTTTAGGTCACTAGACACTTGCATCAGAAAAGGACACTTATGTTGACATAGGTATTTGATCGAGACACAAGTATCTAGGGAGCATGAAAATAGGTACAAGATTAGAACTTGAAATAGCATAATATAAATAGGTTTTAAGCATTTTGGGAAAAATACAAGACTTGGGTCATCAAAATAAGACCAAATGAACTAATAGGTAGGGCAAGGGGTACAAGAGATAGTAGATGTAATAATTACAAAAGAAGAAAAGGTCTAGAACTAAGAGGAACAACCAGGGTTTGAATTTTTTAAGTGTATAAGACTGAGGTTCTATATAGTTCATAAATACCATATACACTCTCATTTTATCTTGTCTATTTCTTCTTCTAGTTTTTATCAATTTATGTTTATTTTTTTTTGTTTTCCTTTTATGAAGGGCCTTTATTGTTTATTTCATGATGGGGTGTCTTCTTTTCCCCCCAAGGTTTCCTTTGTTGGCGTGTACAAATCCATTTCTTGTCATATTTTTCCTTTATAATGTTGTTTCATCTATGTAATGTAAATTATAATTTTAATTAATATGAAGTTTTGAAGTGTTGATTTGCCTAAAAAATGGCCAAAAGTGTGTTTAAAAGTCATGAAATACATAAATATAGAGGGTAAGCATACTATTATTTTCTTTCACCATTTTATTTTGCTCAACCATTTCAGAGGGCACCCCATAAACATTCATTTTTTTACTGAAGTCTCTAGAGGTCTCTATAAATAATTTCAATAATAATCCTTCTACTGACCTTATTCACTAGGGTATTATCCTTTTCATTGTTAAAATGGGGTGCCACTTTGAGGTAAATATATTTTGAAGGAAATTCATATTCAAAGTGAATAGGAAGAGTATGCAAGGTATAATGATTATTTTTTGGGAAATGGAGAGGGGAAAAAGCCTACAAAGTTAGGGGAGAAAATGATTTTGGTGATTTATTCTGTAAGGGTAGTTAGAAAGGAAACCTTATTCATGTTTACCCCATTACTAATATAGGACCTCATTCTTATAATAATAATTTGACTACTAAAGTTGAACTATCTCTATAAAAGTTCCATACAAAATTTATAGTCTAGAGGCTTTTGAGTTCTAAGATTGTAGAAGAAGTGAAAAATTTGAAATTGTTGTTAACTATAGAGGAATATTTCTCATATAAGGGTGGTAATCAGAGATATGGTAATGAAAATATGGGGGGGTTTGTCTCAACCCCATCCTTTAAAAAGAGCAACAAAGATTAGAGAGGGGAGGGAGAGGTGGAAAGGATAAATATTTGATATGTAATGCCAAAAGTAAGAGATCTTTGAATTAAAAGAAAGAATGATGTAATGAATTCTCTATAGGTACCTAGTAATAGAAACAGTAGCAAGGAAAAGAAAAAAAATTATGGTACTAACAATCTAGTTCTTTATTTGGAGTCAGTGGACTCAGCTCTTATTAATGCCTAAATGTGTATCACAAGTGCCTATAGTGTTTAAGAAACACTTCTCATTTTATAATTATAGGAATTTAGTGCATGAGTTATGGGTTATGATAATCACGTTATCTATTGGTGGAATATAGGTAGAACAAGTGATTGTTTCACAATATATATATTAGTTGGTGGTTGGGAGTCACTATGGCCAAATAGTAGATCTATGTAGAATAAGAAGTATACTATGCTAATAATAGTGAATTATAATCAAGAACTAATCTAATAATAATATAAGATGAATATTTATAATGACCATTGAACTAAGGTGATCTTGTTTTAAAAAGATCAAAAGTAATGGTAGGTCAGAAAGAAAGATGTTGTTGGTCTTGTTTTAGACATTATAATAAATTTTAGATTTCATCTAGATATGTACTTAAAAAATGTGTAAAATGAAACATCTTAGGCCCAAATCACATAATTTATCAAGTAGACTTATGAGGACTATGGGAAATAATGAAAATTAGAACCAAACTTACTTTGAATATTTACTCCTACAAGAAAATAGTTAATTCACACCTACAACTACAAAGTAAATAAAATGAATAAAACTAAGGAACCTTAAATTAATCTAGCATTAACACAAGTTAAAAACTTTTCAATCAAATGTACACAACAATAATTCATAGAACCATTCAAATCTAAAAGTAAAACTAGACAACTAAGAGAGAAACCATATAGAACTTCCCATAAGCAAATACTGAATAATCTTTGCAAAATTTCTTACTTATATTAAATGCTCCACATTTTAAAAATAATTTGGTTATGATAACTTCCCATTTTGATAATTGATAATTCTCCTTTTATAGGATGTAAGGAAGCATGTAATAAACTATTACCTGAATCACCTCTTCTTAGAAAGATTTTGATTTTGTAATAAGCTCTTAATTTTGTATTTTTTTAGATCATTTTTGGTTTTATAAAAAATATTGGAAACTAGGTTAGCCAACTTTAGGGATTTGGTCAAGTGTTTTATTTTTAGGCAATCATCCTTGGTTGCAAACTATATCTTAAGCAATAAATGGTTTTTAAGTGTGAGCATGACTGTGTCCTAATAATTTAAGCTTTCATCCTACATGTTCAATCCTTATTAAAACCAACCTTAAACCATAACATTGTTTAAAATATCAAGGAATAATTAACTTGTCCATCATTCCTTTCTAGTTTAACTAAATTACAAAATCAAGCTCATATTTCAACAATCTATGATCAACCAATGTTGAGAAGTCATACCTATATTTCTAAATTATGAAGTTCTTGAGCATTCTAGCTAAAAATTGATCTAAGGGTTATCTAAAAGGACTTATTTAGAAGCAATGAACAAAGCACAAAATAAAAAATATACATACAAAAATAAGTTACAAGAAGGAAAAAGGCAAGAAATAAAGAACAAGATAGAAACTAAACTAAGCCCTACACTAAAAACATAAATTACTTACCTCCAGGATCAAATCAAAAATTGTTTAATCTACTATAGAATATTAAAACATGATTGTTTCCATTCAATGACCTATTCTTATGGATAGGAATGATTTTATGCTTATGTATTTTAAGTGATGTAGCTTTCCCCTATCAAAATTATTGGATGTATAGGTTGAAGGTATCAATCTAGGACCAAATCATCTTCTTCCCAAATCCTTTTGTCTTGCATCAGGAGTGTTAATTCTCCTTCAATCATAGACATAGTGAATTATATCATCATAATTCAATGATGGCAATTCATCTAGAAATTTTTTCTTAATGTCTTTATTAAGCTCAACTTGAGGTGAAGATGGACTACCAATCTTTGTACTAAGACTTTTTAAGTTATCTTGAAAGGATAATTCATCCTAGTCAACTAAAAGAGCATGAAATTCATCTAAAACCTTACCATTTAAATCATGTTGATCACATACTTCCACCCTTTTTAATGTGTCATATGAAAATTAATAATCCATTTCACTTGCTTCATCTTCCTCCTTCATGTATAATGGCATCTCAACTACCCAATGGAGTCCCAATTCATCTTAATTTAGGATCTCTAGAATGATATTGATATCTTGGAAAAACTCAATTTATTGCAAAAAAACTTGGTATAAATGTTGCCACTGATCTTCTTCCTTAGGGTTATCCTCAATTTTAGTAATTACCTCATATGAATTACCCTCATAACTATCTTTTGAATATAGTTCAACTTATATCTGATCTTGTTCATGGGGCTGCTCATGTTAAAGATCCATTTCATCTTCTAGATCATCTTCTGATTCACTTTATTTTTCAAATGGAAAATCAAAATCTTGCATGAAGGATTTATAAGTTCCTACAAAGCCAAATGTCCCTACAAAAAATTATTTATTAAGCATAGGTTGACATGTATCCCTTTCACTTTGATATGCTTCTAAGACATTATAATGATCAGCTAGACCTATAGCACAAATATTCATTTCATGTATGTCTTCAGATGACTCATTATATTTTTTTATCATGAAACCTATTGAACCTTTGAGAAACATAGACTCTATTGGAACCTTCCCCATAATTTCTCACTTGCCTTTACAATTAAATAAAATCAGTACTTAGATTTTGAACCATCTTAAGTAAGGATTCATCCTCATTCTCTAGTCCTTTTGAGATATTAACATGACTATCATTACTAATGGGAACCAAATATTTATGTTCTTTTGAATTAAATCCATTTATATCATTATTGAAGAACCCCAAATTTTGGCCAGTATAGGCATGGCTTAAGGGTTATTGGTTTAATAGTGTCGTCTGACTTAAGGTAGACACAATCTAATTGGTATTAAGAATGACATTTAGTGATAGGAAATTAAGGTTGACATTTGGGACAACATATGCAAGTTGACCTTGAGGCTACATTTGATCATTGATTATTACTGCTTCAATATAAGCCGATATCAAGGTGTTTATGATTGTAACAAACCTTTTAAGGAACATAAAAGTCATGGGATCCAAAGCCTCCTTAAAAATCTCTAAGACTAAGACTCTTGAAGTCTAAAAGGGGATATAGTTTTGCTAAACATCTTATAGAACTTAGTGTTAAAGGCTCTAATGGGCTCATTTGGGTCTCTTCTAATAGTGGTGAATTATTGGTATAGAATGCATGGATTGATGATTTTACCAAATTAATCAATAAAGATCATGTTAAAATCATCCCATCTAGCAATATAATCCTCTATAAGGTTAAAGAACCATTCATATGCAACATCTTTAATGGTAAATGTGAACAATCTACATGTTACATCTTCATGGATAACATTTAAGGGTCTTAAATCATCTTTGAAATATCTAACATGTTCTTTAGCAATGACAATTCTATTAAGATAGAAAGAAGGTAAATACCTTTCTATGTTTCTTGGTAATTCATCTAATTGACCAGGCATGTTGATATAACATCCACCTAATCATACCATATCTTGATGAGGACCTTACTTGTGGTAGTTATAGCTCTAAATCCTATTTAAAATATGATGTGTAAGTTTCATCTTTACAAATAATAATGATCAAGCTCACACATTAAGCAGATTTTGTATAAATATGTATAAATAATAACAAATGACATTGATATTTGCTCAAATATATGCCCAAATACATCATTATGAATTATATTTACATATTTAAGTTCAAATGAACTTAAATTTGCAAATATTTAGTCAAATTTGAATAAAAATGCTATTACTAACCTAAAACACCCTTGATTTAAGCTATCTTTACCACTAATATTTAAGAATCTTTAAATAATGTTGATCTTTGGCTAAAGGAATCACAAAGACTAGTCTAAAACCATAAATATCAATGATCTTTTCATAATTATGATTAAAGGAACATGAATATGCAAATAATACACTAATCTTTGGACACAATTCACCAAAATAAGCAAAGATTCTACCTATTCACAAATAGCTAATCAAAAGCCCTCCTTATAGCACCAGTGAAACTCCTCTTGTTAATGCCTAAATGTCCACCACAAATGCCCAAAGTGTTTAAGAAACACTTATCATTTTAGAATTATATGAATTTGATGCATGAGTTATAGGTTGTGATAATCCTATTATCTATTGGTGGAATAGAAGTAGAACAAATGATTGTTTCATAATATTTATATTAGTTGGTGGTTGGGAGCCACCATTCCCAAATCGTAGATCTATGTAGAATATGCACTATACTATGATAATAATAGTGAATTATGATAAAAAAATAATCTAAGAATAATTTAAGATGGATATTTATGATGACCATTAAACTAAGTTGATCTAGTTTAAAAAAGAGCAAAAGGAAGGGTAGGGCAGAAAGAAAGATGTTGTTATTCTTATTTTAGCCATTATCACAAAGTTTAGATTTAATCTATATATGTACTTAAATAATTTGTAACATGAAACAAATTAGGCCCAAATCACATCACACATTAGGAAAACTTCTAAGGACTATGGGAAATAATGGAAATCAATCATGATTACTTTAAGATTTACTCCTATAAGAAGATAGCTAGTGCACACCTACAAATATAGAGAAAATAAAACAAATCAAACTAAGGAACCTTCAATTAACCTAGAATTATCACAAGTTAACAACTCTTTAATCAAATGTACATAACAATAATTCCTTTCTTATATTAAATTCTCCAAGTTTACAATGTAATTTTTTTTTGAGAACTCCCTCCTTTTGATAATTGATAATGATCCTTTAATAGGATGTAAGGAAGCATGTCGATCAGTCTTAATATAATTATATTAGGGTAGGAATCTTTTCAAATATTCTAGAATAAATTATATTTTCTAGTGAACTGAGCTATAGATAATATATGCTCTTATAAATTGCACATGTTTATATAAAAGAATATCCCATTTTGAAATATCATATAGTGTTGGTTACAATCATAATATTCACATTTCACCTGACTTAGGACCTAATCTATGATGATGTGATCTATAATTTCTATAAAGTATTCATTATTCTCAAATGCTTCCCCATATAGGCATGGTCCCATCTTCAAATTGCTCGAAGATAAATAGTACTCTAATGATGTAGTTAATTCAAACATTGTGAGCTTATATCCTTTCCCTTTATAATACCAGGTCTAGAGGGTATCTGATTTGGCCCATTTCACTCACATAGCTTTGATGTGGTAACTCCATGGCATCCTAGGTCATTCTCTTCATCACTGTCCAAAAATGACTATTTTGCTTTAAAATTGGGATCCAAGCCATTGTGTTAAAATTGACATGCACATGACCGATATTTAATGTCCTCAAGAACATCTTTAACAGTTGCATGAACATTAATTTTTAACATGTATATGGACATTTACTATGTTAAAATTGACATCCACATGGATTTCATTTAACACCCACATAAACATCTTTGATGATCATGTGATCATCAATTTTAACATAGTTATGGGGATTATCTACCAAGCTTACCATTTTTCATATTCTCATTTGATCTACACTCTACGTGTGGCACATGTTGACTATTAGATGCTTCTAGGATATTTATACTAGGCTCTAAAATTATGCCATTTGGTAGTCCTATGAAACCTTAGACTATTCAACATGGTCTCATTCCATTTGATCAAGATGGTATGAATCAATGCTAGCCACTTATTTCTGAAAGTTTTTTGCTCTTTAAAATAGGGTTCACTACTTGAATTTTTAGTCGTTGATCACACTATTCTTGATATGGGTCCGTTGTTTAAACAAATTTCATATATTAGGATCTAAGTAGTTGAATGTGATTGGTCCCTAAATTTAAAAAATAAAATAAGTTAGGCTCGAGAGCATATATAAATGACTTAGGATAAAAATGATTAAGCTAATCTCTTTATAAATTATATGGGACCTTATGAATTTAAAATGGACTCAGTATAAATTTAGACCATGGATTTATTTATATTAATAAATATGAATATTTTATTCTAAGATTTAAGCTAAGTTTTCAACTATAAAAAGGGCCATGAGCATTTAAAAGGAACCAAGTGTAAGGATTTTAACTTCAACTTTTTAAGCTAGGTTAAACATAAAAAAAGGACCCTATGGAATATGACTTAACATAAGGTCTTAACCTAAGGGTTCATTATATGAATAAATATGATGGAACTTTGGGATAAGGCCTTAGACTAAGTAATAAAATTGACCTTGAATTCTTAGTTGGACCACACAAAGATAAAAGGGACCATGTGATAAAAAATAGACTAAGCGTAGTTTTTTTAGCCTAAGGTTTGGCTATGTTTAAAATCTTGACCAAGTCTTAGGATAAAAATTAAACTAAGACCATGCTATTATTAATTTTTTCCCACTTAAAATTAAATAAAATACTCCCACCAAATTTAAATTTGAATTAAAAGGTTCAGGTAAAACATTAATTTAGTATTCCAGAACATGAATTTAATTAATCAATTTTAAACCAAGGTTAGTAAAAGATCAATTTGACATTGAAGCACAAAACCCTTTGCATTATCATTTCCAAATGGGTTCCATTCAACCTAAAACACATATATTAAATGTTAGCATTTTAGATAAGATTAAATCAAAACCATGAACAAATAAGTTAGCTAGACCATGGTGTGGATGATCTTCAAATAATAATAATTTGCAATCATCCTAATGATAATCTGATCAAGTGGATTTTAATCTTTAAGGAAAAAATTTGCATAATTTGACACATGGGTCCCTATTTTTTATAAATGGAGGTATGTTGACCTCAACAGGTTCTTAATCTCTCTAGACCTATTTTATGTTGTCTTTTTGGTAATATTTTGGCATAATTTTACCTATTGTAGTTGTTTATCAGTGGTTGGTTGAGCCTTATGGATATTTTTAGTTCTTGGTTATGTTTGTTGTGTTTGCCTATCATTCAGTTGTTTTTTTGTAATGGGATAGGTCTTTTAACCTAGTTGTTTACCTAATCTAATAAAAAATATGAACTTATGAATTTTTATATGGAAAATGATAATATTTCAAAGTGAATTATTATGGATAGCTTCTAGATAAACTCTATGTAATTTAGGGCCCATAGTGTCCCATAGTTCTTGATAAAACTCACAGGGAAACCCATCAAAACTAGGTTATTTTCAACCTCCATCTATTGGAATTTTACTAGCTAAATACTTTCCTTTTACCTTTTAAATTAAAAAATTCATGCAAATGAAAAGCTATAGTGAATTATAAAATTTAAAATATGTCTATTTTTCTTTTTGATTTGATTTAAGAATGTAAGTAAGCCAACTAGAAAGATACAAATGTACAACAAAACATATTTTTATAATTTTAATGAATGAAATATGCATAGATAAAATTAAACCATATGAATGTTATTACGTTTTTGTATTTTAATATTTGAAATGCATGGCTGAAATTATATAATAGTTGAAAATGCAAAAAATTGGGACTTCTTTCAAGTTCAAAAATATTCAAAACTAAATATGAATTAAAATAAAAGTGACTGGAATTTAATTGAGTGTTAGAAATGTTTGTTTAATATTTTCCAATATAAATTAATTTAAACTAAAAAAATATAAATGATGAAATGAATAGGAAATTCAAGTATTTGTACAATTTTTAGATTTTTATAGAGGAATGTTGGTTGATAATGAAAAGATTAAATGAAAATGTTAAGATGAGTGTAAACTAACTTTTTTTGGTTTTAATGTTTTTATAAATTAATTTAAACCTATACTATAGTTTTTATAGTATAATTTCATATCAAAATTTTCACAATAAAATTCCAATGGGTTAATGGAAATGGAAATAGGAATCGAGACTTATGGGTGTTTAGATACAAAGAAAGATATCATAGAGAAGTAGCATGCAAGAAATGGGTTGTTTAAAGTACATATATTGTGTGTGTGAAGTGGTAAAAATATAATTTTTATATCAAAGGAAAGTTAATTCAAATAAATAAACAACATAAGGAGTGGAAAATAGTTCTTATGAGGAATTCACACAAGCTCTTTCTTTTGAGGCAATATATATTCAAGCTGATCTATAGGTATGAAGAAACTAAAAGAATTATATGAATACTTCCTATATACAAGAAGCATAAAGTAATTATCTTTAATAAATTCAATGCATGCACAAACAAAAGCTATGAATAAATAAGAATAAATGAACATTAATTTCAAGAATACAAAGTTAAGAAATGAAAAAAAAAAACATATTAGTTGTGGAAGTTTATTAAGGATGAAGAAACAGGGGTGAATATCATGGATAAATATTCCTTGAGAATTCTATAATTAGTTAGATTTTTTAGAGGGTAAATACAATTAAAAATATTTAGTTAATGTTATGATGCACATGAAATATTTTTATTTATTTTTAATTATTAAAAATTTATAATAAAGGAAATCAAATCTTAAAAAATAATGAAAACAAAACAAATAAACCCCCCATATTTTCAAGTGTTGATGATAAATTAGAAGTGAGTTTTTTATGAAGATATTTGAATCTTTAGGTTACTACCTTTTTATATTTGGCTAATTTTACCCAGGGATGTTTCTTCAGTAAGAGGAATGTGGGATAATGAAATTATCAGCAAATGATAGGAAAATGTAATAGTATTGTGGTCATATCTCCCAAATAATTGAGTACATGTTGTCCATTCATCGATTTTCCACTCTAATTTTCAATATTATTATCAACCAACATCTAGGGAATGACTCATAGATTCATCATCCATAAATATAGGTGAATCCTTACATCTGTAAAATGCTTATACTAGAGTTATTTTTAATAGTTCATGATTATATCCTTCCCACATTATATTATCATATATATATTTATATATTTTACTATACATATAATTATATATCTTCCATATTTTATGCAAAATTACATGGATACAATGTGTTTCTTCATATGATTTTTACATGGTTAAATCACATGTTACCTTTATTTCCCCATTAATTTTTTATTTATTACATATGAATGATTTTTTTTGCATGTTATTTTTCATGTCTTATCTTGTGTCATATATATTGGGTCCTCTATTTTTCTAGTTGTGTCACTTATATGTGAATTTTTTATTTTTCTATTTTGGTCCATTTATTTTATTTGATGGTTTCATTTTCTCTATGCCATTCAATGATTATTAATCTTTACATTGGTTTATTATACTATGTAATATTAAATTATTAGTGCCATGATCTATATTATGCATGATATTAATTACATTATAATATTCTTGGTGCCTATGTTTGCATGGTTTCTGTTATGCATATATTAGAGCATATGATTAATATGTTATTCATTACTATATATTTCCTTTATAAGATATTTTTTTATATTTGGTAAATCATTTTTCCCTCTTTGTGGTTATAATGGGGCATATTACTCTTCCCTGCTTTAAGGGTTCCATAAAAGAACATCAAATTTCCATCCATTTTTTATGTGCTTATCACCTATACATTTCAAATGGGGAATGATGAACCCAATTTTATATGGATAATAAATTACTTATGTTAGGATTTGATTTCTCCTCACATCCTTCATACATATTAATCACATTAGGATTTATTATATGTGGTGCATTTATTGATATATCTTATCTATCTTATCTACATTGGGAAATATTGTTGTAGTGGGATATATAAATAGTCCATGTTTAAATGGTACAATAGGGGAATGTCACTATCATCTCCCTTTAAACACCCTTACTTTTCATTCTTAGGTTTTTTAATATTATTATTGGTTACATTATACTATTGAGATTTACATGATGATATATTCTTATGATTAGACACATGTATTTACATAAGTGTTTTTAATGACTATTATAGAGTTTAGATTATATCTATGTTACATATGGCATGTGTGACTCTTTATTTTGATTTGATATATTTGTAGGAAAATCCTTAATTAAAAGGGTGGAATTAAATCAAATTATATTTTATTTGGTTATAAGGTTATATGTTACAATCTAAAAATCAAATTTGAGGGAAGTCCCATGGTATGTAGATCATGTTCAATTCTTAGGATCAAATAATAGTATTAGGTTAAATATTACTATTTATATTAAAATGATTTTGACTTTTTATGATTTTATACATGTATTTAAAAAATTTATTTCAATGATTATTAAAAAAAAATTATTTATATTTATGTTACACATGGTGCACATGATCTTTATTCTAAGATGAGTGATTTTTATGAGCATCCCTCACCCATAAATGGACGCATATAGTCAAATTATATATATTTTTTTTAAAAAAACTAGATAAGGTTATAGGTTTTAACTTACATGTACTATATGTTTATTTACTTAGTGAAGAATCATATTTTTCCCCATGGGATGGATCAGTAAGATCTAATTTTTAGTTTCATAGCTTTATAGGTGGAATCATTTTTCATATACCACTAGGTATATTCATACCCTAACTCATTTCTTATAATTTCACTTATTTCATTTAGTTACATTTTATCAATACATTAATATATGTTTACATTCATGACTTCTTGTAAATAGGCTTGCATTTTTGAAATAGAGAATTTATAGAACATTGATGAAAATTTCAATGAATATAGATTTTACCACACCCTCTTATGTATCACTTATTTTAAATTGATATGTATTCATGAACACATATCAAAGCTGGGCACTATATAGACAAGTAATTTTATTACAACCATGTTTTTATACCATATTTAACATCATTTTTGTACATTTATTTATTTTTATTAATATAGGCTCTTAAAGGTAAAATTTCTATTGTTTGACCCTTTGTAGTATTTTTTCATCAACATTTATTCATAAAAATCTTCAAATATTATAGCTTTATATATCATGATCCAACCAACTATTCTATAGTTTACGTTGTATTCTTCATTATTCTTTTGCATTGACCATTTTAAGAGCATATATAATGTTTTTGGACCAATTTTAAATCAGTGTTAAAGTGGTCAAGTTTTTTTGGGTCTTTTGAATTACCATGTCATGTATTAGTGTGCCTTTATTATCATCTTTCACATATTCCCACTTTTAACCTTTGCATGAATTTTTTTCAATTTGAATTCAAGATAATTCTATATATACACATGTACACTAATCCATTTATCACCACACAAACAATTTATCAAGCCATACATTAAGGATATTTATTAAAAAAATTCTAATAAGATTGCATATTCTACTATTATTTTTCTCTCCATCTACTGAAGTATGAGCATTATTTATAATTATACCAAAATAATGAATGCATTAGAGAATATAAAATTATTGATTATTATAAGGAGATAAGGTGGATTCTCCTCTCATTTATATTGGGTTAGTCACATGAAATTTAGCTACATGACCTTTAATACTCAAGTATGCACAATATTTAGAGTTGTGACATCTGGACTAAGTTAACAACATCAAAAATTAATTATATTATTCAATAATAGAGATTAAATATATAGTAAAATTACCTCTTAATAATAATTATTCAATCCCTAAAATATCTCAAATAGCCTATTTATGAGAGATCTTAAAACAAATCACAAACAAGATACTAACATACACACTATAATAGTTCACAAAAACTAATATGGTGTACTAAATAATATATGAAATATTAAACACCCCCAACCCTTAGTTCAGACATAAGGTAAGGAACCACATTCAAATAAATACAACATGTCACTATGGAGCTTTCACATGTAATTGATATACATGAACATAATGTATTACATTATAACTTGAAAACACATAAAAATGAGTGGCATTGGAGCTTGCACACACATATGTGTCACTTTAGAGGTTACCCACATATTGATTATTTTATTCATGGATGGGAACTAGATCAACCAATCTAAATGATGGGAAAAAACCAACCACCCTTATCAAGAACATGATTTCCATATAACTATCATATGGGCATTTAATTTTATTATCAATTTAAGGGATTAAATTCATACTTATTTAATTATTTTATGTTCACACACCATAAAAAATAAACTAAAAATAAAATTGAGGACTAGGCCCTTATTATATTCATATTCATCCATTTATATGAATTTTGATACTTAATAATAAAAACACAGGTGATAACTAATGTAGATGGAAATTTCCCTCATATTTGGTCAATTTGGTGAAATTACTTGTTCCAGTATTGTAATAAATGACACCTTTATTATTAGAGAATGTGTGTTTACTATTTTACCACTACCTTTATTTCTTATAACATTTAATGTAATGTTACTTACTCCATAATATGGAATTTAAAGTTTATTCATATGTCATTTATAATAAAAAATCATTCCTATGAGATTGACATATCTATTAAAAATTGGACATCAATTTAATTAGATATTGCATATATTACAAATGGATAGATTTAGACATTGACATTGACATTGACATTAACTACATATATGACTAACTAATTTAATAGTTTTGGGAATATTTATTGTATTATTACTAATTTAGTTAAAGGGTCTGAGTAGTAAAATTAGTAAATAATTATATGATAATTAAGCTATTTATTTGTATAAATTTGATTGTGATTTAAACCTTTATAAAAATATTAATAAGGGTTAGAAAAATAAGGCTTGGTTGTAAACTAACTAAGATGATTGAGACAAAGTCTAGAATTCATTGTATAGGACTAGGACACTATCACAATTTAAGATCTGGCCTTCATTTTATGATTAGATAAGAATTATAAAATAGGACACTAGTATAAGTAGTATTGTATTCCACCTATACCATTGTTGTCTAGGAGACCTGAAATTTTTGGGTTTTGTTCATTTGTTTGTGTGACCTTACCTATGAAGTATCAACTATCGGATGTCTATAGAATTCCCTATAGAGAAAATTTTGTTCTCAAACCCTAGACTCCATGATACTTTTATAAAATTTGAGAAATAAGTGGGGTTAGTGTGTGTAAGATACATTGAATGTGTATCCACACCTCTTATGTGGGCATGTTGCCTACATACCAATAATTTGAAGAGGGATCAAACTATATGTATTTTTCCCACTTGATGTACTTTGTGCAATAGTGTGTATCAAGATGAAAATGCTAAAACTAAGTGTGCTTGACGTAGTTAGGGACTAGTGTAAGGATTTGAATAATCTCGTAAGTGTATTGGTTGGTTGTATGTAGAAAATAGGGAATATTTCCTAAGTAGTCTTGATTGTATTCTTGCTTGCTTAGTGATAATTTCCAACCCTTTCCAAATGATCTTTGAATAGGATTTTATAGGGATCCATTGGTCATGGGTTGAATGTGTTCATATTATCCTAACAAGGAGAAGGATGGAGAACTAAAATAATTGACCATTGGGGCCAATAATGCACTTGGATAGTAGTGACAAAAGTGGATAGTAGTGGAATCAACACTATTGACCAAGTTGGGTACTATTGTCCTTAGCTGATGGGACCTAAGGGGATGGATTTGTCATGGAAAGAGTAGTCTATCTAAGACACGTTTAGGTTTGGAAGGCTAAAAATGACTAGGAATATGTTAAAAGATGCCTATGAGGGTCATGACAGTAATCAAGAGGGACCTATGGGTTGGGTGTCATTATCCACACTCAAGTTATTAATTTTCACATTTTATATGACTAAAATTTCCCCCCTTTTATTCTAGTGATGCAACAAAGTGAAATACTAGGATAAAGGAAAAATGGAAAGCACACCTGAACTTACCTGCAAGGGTGAAGCTCATGAATTTATGCGATGTTGGGTGTTCATAAAGAGAGAATGATATTAAGTGTGAATCTTCAACAAAAAATAATGAGTAGATGTTTTCTTACTAGATATGTTATATCTAAAATAAGAACATGTAAACTTGGGTAAGAAAAAGAGGAAGAGAAAGAAATGAATACACCTCACCAATTACATAGAACAATAAAAAACTTGTTGTGATGCTGAGTGATGTTGAGTAACGTTAGATTGTGTTGAACCAAGAGTAATATCATGAAAGGAGCTGATTGTTCAATTCCCTAGAAGTAGCTCAAAAATGTAAAGGTTGGCCCTTTGGCTCCATCGTCACCCACTAAGTGAAGTTACATGGTCATATGTGTGTTAATAAATGCTTGGATTATGTGTCCGATCCCTCTGAATAGGTGGCTCAAGAATACAAAGACTAGCTAGTCCTTTGGCTCCATTATTTCCCTATCAAGTGAAGTTATGAATTAATATCAGTATGAAATGTGTGTCATATGAGATGGCTCCTGAAGCTCAAGAATGCACTATGGTATGACAATGTTAGAATGGATAGTTGAATGTATGTTGGAAACTAGATCACTCTTGTCCACTCTAAAAAGTGGAGATTAGGCTTGTATGAAAGCCACTCTAAAACTAGTGCACTAGGCTTATATGAAAGCCACTCCAAAATGTGGAAGTTAGGCTTGTATGAAATCCACTCTAAAATTATGGAAACCACTTGTATATTGAATAAGGCATGTAACTACTAAGAATACCTAGGTAATTATAAACTTAGAAAGAAAAGAAAACAAATGTGTCATGCACATTACCCCCAATTATTGGTGTTTGAAACATGGATTCTGATCTAGAAGTTATATCAACTGTCATATCTAAAACTAGAAGTGATAACCATCATGTTGTGCTTGATTCCCCCTATATATGGATTATTTGAGTAAAAGTGTATTGAAAAATACTAATTCTAAAATGTTTTGATTGTGAAAAATTGTAGTTGAACCTACTTTTCTACCTACTTTTGGAAAGTCTAGTTTGTTTGTTATTTACACTAGAGCACTAAAAGTGGACACTAGTGGCACTGATGTTGTTGTCCAATCTTAGCACTATTATCTTAGGCCAAATATGCTAACTATTTTGACATTTTCACTATTTACTTAGTTTTTTGTATTTGGTTTATTTTTTGTTGTTATTTTGGGTGTTCTAAATTCTAATTTTTTACCATTTAGATATCAAATCTCTATGACAAAGCCCCTATTTATTTCCCCCTCTTATGAGGGTAGGGATGAAGACCCTAAAATGAGTTCCCTCAAAATAAATATCCCTAAAAGTGTGTTATGCTACAAATATACATGATATAACAATGATAATCAATAAAATATCTCAAGATATAACATGGTTTGTCACATGAGTTTGTTAGATCAATAGGGGTATGCATAGATAGATATAATAATGTAATAACATTTTTAATGTAATGAAAGAGAAATATAAGTTTTGTTTATTATTAGTTTTTATTTATTACTTATCAAGGAGGGATGGAGCATGATGCCCATCATGGCATCTAAGAAAGCGAGATAATGCATGATGTGGATCATGGCATTGCAAACAATGAGAAGTAAACAAGAAAACAAGGTAAGAATCAAGAATAATAAAAAGGTGGCTAAGGGACCAAGAAAATAAGCATACAAGGCATGTTCAAATTCCACATACACATAAAATTGAAATAATCAAGGTTGGAGTGAAAGCCACAATCACGTAGAAAATTACAGGTAAAGGACATTAACAACTGTCCTAAGGCACACACATGAATAGAAGAAAAGGACATTGGAAAATGTCCTAAGGCACATACAAGAGACAAAGATGAACTAAAAAATGAAATCAAATCTAGCTACATAAATCAATAAATGAAAGCATGTAAAAATTGGAAATACAATCACATCTAACTAATCAAAGCAAAAAAGTGAAGGTATGCAAGACATGTAGTACAAGACTATGTATATGCTAAGAAATACATAAGTGTTATATGCTAATGAGATGTAAATAGAGTAATCTATGCAAGATAGTAAATAATGTACATCATCATGATTACTAGAGTGTGTGGTGTAGGAATGATATAACCTAGATGGTGTATTCATGTAGAAGATGCCCCTAGTGGGTATGCATATCGATGTATGTCTTGGTGTAGAAGTAAGATGCCCCATCAATGGGTGGAGTGAAGCAATCAAGGATCTAGATGTCATTGTACACACTCAAATAATATCAAGTGAATCATGGTAATGTAGATAAATGAAAAAACAATATCATATAATATAAAATGTAAGTCTAGCATGATAGTAGAAATGTAAATCATGGATGATGCATACAATCAGAATATTTTTGGTGTTTTTTTGAATTATTTAAATATTTTTTCATTCATGAAAGTTTGTATTATTTTTGTATTTTTGTAATAAGATATGTAAAATTAATCATAAAGGAGATTATGTACAATAAAAACTAAGAAGAAATGATACTAACTGATGAATCTCATGGGAGACTCCCTATCATGGTGTCTTGTATCAATGAGAGGAATCGTGCATGATCATGAAGCATGATGGAAGTGCTAAGAATGTGGCTCTAAAATTTGTATATGATATAAATTATTTTAAATATCTAGAGTAGAATCCAACTATAGGGTCCCCTTGTAACTCTAAGAAATGGATGCAACTATAGAGATCTTAAGGACCCATCTAGTAGTAAGAGAATCTTTCTAAAAATGTGCTTTATGACTAGATGCATGAGATATCAATGCCCTAGGTGTGAAAATTATTTCTAGAAGCTATCTAGAATCATGAATTTATGTAGTTGTATGAACTCTCTATGCTAGTGATAGATGCCTCAACTATGTCTGAATCATAATTGGAGGATGAACTATAACTGATGGCAAAACTAAAACTAGTGACTATGGAATAGTAGATGGATCTAAAGTGGGGAGTGGTAACTCATATGGAATTCCACCAATTGTAAAAACATGATTATTATGAATGAATTTCATGCATCTGTGAACTATAAAAGGTACTTCTCAAAGTTTCTAAATCCATGGTCAACCAAATAACATATCAAAAACTCTTACAATAGGAACTATAGTAAATGGTGTGGCCATGTGTGTTGGATGAACTTGTAGAAGAAGTACAATCTCACCCAATGAACTCTATATGTGCCCACTAAATCTATTAATAACTATGTCTATCAAGGTATTATACTTCTTTGAATATCCCAAATGCTTCAATAATGTCATAGTACACATGTTCACACTAGATCCACTATCTATGAGAACACTATGAATGGGATGATTATGAATGTAATATCTGATAAAGAGTGCATGATATTCTGAATCATCCTTGATGATATCCTACTCTAAGATGGAAATGAAAGGTCTAGCTAGAACTCTAGAATTGTATACACCAATCATGTTACTCAAAATATGTGTCTCAACTGAAGGTGTCATGTATGTTTTTGGTGGTAGATGTGCATGATATGCATGGTGAACCCTTGATGTGTCCCCTATCTCTTATTTATAATGATGTTAAAAGGGATTTGAGAAGATTTTCAAAGTTTTATCCTATGTTTTCTTTGCTTGAGGAGGCTTAACTGAAGTGCCAAGATTAATATGATTGCCATCTATCAAATCTTGTATCTTGTGTCTCAAACTAATGCATATGTTTGTTGTATGGCCTAGTGCCATGTGAAACTAAAAAAATACATGTTGACCATATCCTTGTGGAAGAGGCTTTATTTGGACAAATTCCCAAATAAGAGGGAAAGATATGATGTTGCATTCCAATAGCTATTGTAAAACTCTATCTAGGAAAATTGGTAGATTGGTAAAGGTTAACTGAGGAGGTGATAATAAAACCACATGCTAAGGGGGCTTGAAAGAAACATTAATTATTAGGTGATTTTCACTCTTATTGTCATTAACTTTGAATTTATATGGGATTTTATTGTTACTATTGTTTGTTATTTATAAGATACTTGTGTGCTTGATTTTACCCATTGAAATTAGTATTAATTATCTTTCCTTTAATGTGTGACAAAATTCAATGAAGGAAGATAATCTTTTGAAAAAATTTGATTCATGTAAAACTAGTAAAAGAATTTATTTGAATAGATCTTGTAACTCTTGATCGTCCATAGGGCTAGTCATTTTAGCCAAAATAGTCTTATATCAAAGAACATAATTTGTGAGATGTTCATTTTCCATTTGTTTTTATTGTGAAACTTTGGCATATGAAACATTATCACCAATGTTAATGTTGAAATGAGCTAGGACCATGTCAGCTAAAAGATTAAATGCATTATATGACTGATTTGGTAGACTATAGAACCATTGTAAAGCATAATATTTTAGGCTCTATGGAAATAGCTTGGTAAGTAGATAGTCATTTGGTACATAGTCCAAGCATGATGCATTAAAATATCCCAAATGTATCTCTATATCACTCTTACAATCATATAGAGTAAGCTTGGGTTAAATAAAACCTTTTTGCAAGGGTGTAGAAACAATGTGATGTGCCAATGGTGTATGCAATAGAGCAAAAGAATCAAAATCCTATGTAGGTCTAGAGGCATCTTTCTAAATATGTATCACCTTGGATTGAAGAGATATTATCTCTTGCACAAGGGCTACCACATTAGGAGATAAAGATGTACTAGTTATATCTAGTGGCATAAAGGTAGGTTGGGATGCTATAAGGGGTTGTTGAGACATAGTTACCCATATAGTGTCATTTATAATTAGTTGCTCTAAAGGAATGGAAGATTTAACTTGTTTATCCTATTTCATTTACATGATAGATTTTAAAATAAGAGTAAGATCTCAAGGCTAGTCCTTCAGTCTTTCTCAAAAACTTTATACAATCAAATATTTATTGAGGATAATTTCATTATTAATAATTTATAGAAGTTGATCAAGAGTTTTATGTGGTGGATTGTGAACATTGATATTTGTATCATCATTATTATTCTCATACTAATCATCATTGAAATTATACTCATTGAAATTGGTGTAATCTAGATGTGTAGGGTTTATAGCTAGAACTTGAGCTAGTTATTTATTAATGGTATATGATCAAGTTGAAGGAATCTAGGTGAATTCAGGAGGGTTGCAACTAAGACTTGCATTTAATATTGAAGGAAGATATGCAAGGAGATTAGGTGGCATTAGGAAAACAACTTTGATAATATTAGAAAAGATTAAATAGATATAATCTAAATAAGGAAGTGGAATATGCATAAAAAGGATATGAAACTCAAAAACATGTAAGGTAATACCTCAAGAAGCAATGGGACCTAATATATGCAATTAGGGTTTGACAATATGATTAATTTGAAAAATACTATGAAATTTCGAAATTTAAAGTAAATTTATGAGTTAGCTATATAAGTAAAAAATCAAAAATTTATTAGAAAATTTGTGATTTAACGGGACCTAGGATATGCCACTAGGGTTTTGAAAAATAATTATTTTTGAAAATTACTATTGAATTTTGAATTTTGAGGTGAATTTTTTAATTTAATATGCTAGAAAAAAATCAAAAAATTATTGGGAAAATATTGGGACCTACTATGAGCAACTAGGGTTTGAAAGAAATTTATTTTAAAATTACTAATTTTTTTAAAAATTTAATGCTAATTTATGATTTTATTGTGCAAGTAAAAAATTAGAAAAATATAATGAAAAACATTAGGAAATTTAACCTAGTGTTTTTATGCGTAAATGAAGTTAGGCTCAACAAATGATTTAATAGTTTTGATATTATTGGTTGTATTATTCCTAATTTAGATAAAGGGTCTGAGTAGTAAAAATAGTAAATAAATATGAAATAATTAAGTTAATATTTTTATAAATTTGATTGAAATTTTAACCTTTATAAAAATAGTAATAAGGGTTAAAAAAATAATACTTAATTAGAAACTAACTGATATTATTTAGACAAAGTCTAGAATTCACTATGCAGGATAGGGACACTATCAGAATTGAAGATATAGCCTTAATTTTATGATTGGATAGGATCACTAAAATAAGACACTAGTGTAACTATTTCTATATTCCACCTCTATTGTTATTATCTAGGACACCTAATCTTTTGAGTTTTGTTTGTTATGTCTGTTGGACCCTGTCTATGAAGTCTTGAATTTTGGATGTCCACAGAACTCCATATAGAGAAATTTTTGTATTCAAACCCTAGACTCAATTATTATTTGACAAAATTTGAAAAAAAGGGGGTTTAGTGTGTGTAAGATGAACTAAACATGTATCCACACCCCTTGTGTGGGCATACTGCCTACATACCAATATTTTGAAGAGGGATCAAGCCATATGTATTTATCCCACTTGATGTGCTTTGTGAAATAGTGTGTATGAATATGAAAATTCTAAAACTAGGTGTGCTTGAAGTTTTTAAGGATTGGTGTAAGGATTTGAATAAGCTTATAGGTGTATTGGCTAGTTGTATGTAAATAATATGAAAGATTGCCTGAGTAGTCTTTCTTGTATTCTTGCTTACTTAGTGATAATTTCCAAACCTTTCCAAATAATATTTGAATGGGATTTTATAAGGATCCATTGGTCATGGGTTGAATGTGCTTACATTAGTCTGATAAGGAGAAGTATGGGGAACTAAAAATAAATTACCATTGGGGCCAAAAATGCACTTGGACAAGAGCACTAAAAGTATACAGTAGTGGCACTAGTGCTATTGTCCAAGTTAGGCACTATTATCCTTAGATGATAAAACTTGGGAGGATGGATTTTTCATAGAAAGAGTAGTCTAGTTTAGTTGAGTTTAGGTTAGAAGTCTACACATAACTGGGAATTAATGAAAATATGCCTATGAAGGTCATGAAATTAAGCAGGAGGGACCTATGGATTGGGTGTCATTAACCACACTCAAGTTAACAATTTTCACATTTTAAATGACTACAATAACACTAGACACTACAGAGATGTAAATATAGATAAAATCTATTGTTAGATATTAAATTAATGTTGATAAAATTTAGAAATATGGACTATAAAAAAAGGCATACTTTATGAATCTATAAATTAAATTATAAACATAAATCAAAATTAAATAATAGACATATAACAATGACACTTATTAGACACCATATACTAACAAGTTAAAAAGCACTAAAAAATCAATACTATTGACTAAACCATCAACACATAGACAACATGTATAAAATCCTAAATAAATTTACATTACTCATGATAATAATTTTGGTTGTTTATACATGTTTGATCCAAGGTTATCAAATTAGATAAATTATAGGTAAGGTGATAACTATAGACTTTTTGAAATAAAATATGGTACAAGGATATGGAGAGTCATCCCATAGACCTACACTTATTAGATGTTAAATGTTTCTATATAAATATATCATCATGTATGTGAAAAATAATGCATGAGGGAAAAGAGAGACCAGTTTAGAAGGAAGTGGTACACACTTTATGTAATGTTTGAAGTCTAGATAGTAACTTCATAATTAACATTTTATTTGAACACATAGAGAAGCTAGTAAACTATATAACACTTATCAAATACATGCATAGATCTTCTTTACACAAGTTTGGAAAATAAATTGACCATAGAAATAAAAGTAGATGCATTGCGATTATTACCTCATTATTATACTAATATTTGATTATTTAAGTATAAACATGTTGTAAAATAATGTGAAGATCAATAGATACATTGACTAGAAGAATAATGTCTATGTACATTGACTTATTTGTAATTATTTTTAAATTTAAATAAACATGTATTAAGAATAAATTAAAAATAAGATAAGATTTAAAATAATTTATAG
Source organism: Torreya grandis (assembly GCA_037957365.1). Classification (NCBI taxonomy): domain Eukaryota; kingdom Viridiplantae; phylum Streptophyta; class Pinopsida; order Cupressales; family Taxaceae; genus Torreya; species Torreya grandis. The sequence goes on from JARHVA010003360.1 coordinate 1,158,077, forward strand.
GGGTGTTTGGCATTATGTCTGTCACTATCAGAAAGATCAGGATTCCATTGGATAAATCATCAACCCAATCTAATTCTAAATGTGAAATTTTAACCATGTTAGCATAATAAAAACATCATTATATTATTAAATATTAAATATTATATTTATTCATTTGACCTCATGATAATAAGGACTCGAGGCTTAACTATTCAATCCCTAAAATCTTTGAAAGAGCCTTTACGAGAGTTATTAAAAAAACTCACAAAAAATATACTAAATTACACCATATCATATTTAACACAAAATAATATTATTTACTAATTTTTTTTTTAAATATCCAACAAGAGAAACCCCTAATCAAGTGGTTGAAATCACTAATTCTACATATCTATTTTAGTCTTGGATGTATTGTTAGATTTTAGATGAATTAGAATTACATCGAAAGCTATAAAATTTATAAAGTTGTGTACATAATTTTTCCTATCAAAGAGAGGATTTTATATTTTTCTTCTAACAAAGAGTCTCCACAAAAATTGGACTACAAAGATTCACATGAAAAAATTTAGACTTACATAAGACTTCATACATGTTTGTAAACTTTTAGCATGACTTTCCACCCTAAAAATCTATCTATTATCACTACCACTTCTATAATAGTATAAAAATGGTCATCATGAAAAATCACTATCATCTATCTTGGAGATATTTTTCACTATCCTAGAGTCTATTTTCTAGCACCATCAACCACATTTAAAACTAAAGTAGATCAAAAACAAGTTTTACATATCTCTATTTCTCTTTCCCCAATTTAATTTTCCAAGTTCAAGGTTCTTTATTTCAATATAATAATAAGGTAGATATTTAATTATTATTATTATTGTTTTTATATTACATTTCCCTTATGCCATTTTTATTAGTTGGTTTAATGTTTTGGACACTTTTGTACTTTCTAATTAAATAATTCATAGATACTGATTTTTCATAGTCGCCTTTATTTTAAATTTTACAACTATTAAGTTAATTTTAGATTTAACTTCATCATATAATGACACTTTAACCTTTATAAATCTTAATTTTTCCTAGTTTTTATGATGTAATAGGATACTCCAACTATTAAATAATCTCTAATATCTTTAACAATTAAATTTCTCAAGAATGATGGAATATACTTAACCCTAATATTAAAAATTCAATTTAAGAATACAAGAGACACCAATACCCCTTAACATTAATATGATTATTATAATAAGAGAATCATATTTAAATTTTGCATCAAATATATATACATTACCATAATCTATTTAACATAAGTTGTGCACATGAATCAGTAAACATTTCCTTTTCATTAATCCTCCAAAACATATACAATATAATTTTTTTATTTTCACATAATCCAACTTCTTCACAGTATACCAATATTTAAAATTATTAAAAAATATAACATACAATCATACTTACAATATGATAAAATGTAAAAAAAATGCAACATTGAAAAATATGATCTAAATGAGTGGACATAAGTTATATTTATAGTTTTCCCCCACCAAGCTACTAATGAAATCTAGATCTAGGTAGATTTTTTCAAGAATATACCCTGTATATTTTTAGTATAATCCTAATTTATTCCATTCTATCTCAATTTAATGTGCATCCTCTATATTATGTTGACACATGTACTTATACATATAACTTACCCTTTCATAATCATTATATTTTCCATGATCCCTAAAATCATTTTATTTTACACATGATTATATAATTCCATCATTTATACATGCAACCTAAAATATCATTTCCTATGAATAATCTTAAAAAAACTATGAAACCAATATATTTAGCAAAAATATTCATAAGAATTATATATGCAAAACCCTAGGACCAACATTCCCCCATACTTTAATACTTGTTTATCCCCAAATAATAATTTATTATTTACATTCATATTTATCATCTCCTCTACATTAATATACCCATTTTGGCCTATATTTTTGAATAAAATTGGGTCATTGATTTTTAATAAAGTCCCAAACTTCTCCAATTTGTTTTCAAAATTATCTACATTTTATCAACCTTTATGACATTGTCAAGGGGATCATTCATGAAGGCCATGTCATTTGGGTTTGATATGTATTTATTTTTGAGATCATAAAACTCAATATGATAATTTGTGTAAACTTTTTCAAGGCATTCATACTCTTTGAGTATATGATTTTAAAACTTAAATTAATATTTTATTGAACAAATTATCTTCTATGTTTTTTTTTGAATTTTTCTGACTATTTTAACATGTGTTTATTCATAACCTCATTTCTTTTGGTCTATATTCATAAATTATCATAAAAATTTATTCAAATCAATGAGATTCTAAAAATTGTATTTTTTTTACTTGTATATCATAATCATCTCATTGATTTGGTTGGCCATTGTCTCTAGATCTCTTAAAATAGTTTCTTATAATCCTTGAAACTTTTTGCTTGGCTCATTTTACTACATTCTCTCAGTGAATACAATATTTTCATTAGTAAAAATATTATTTTAATTTATAATCCTAGATTATTCATTTATTCCAAGGTGTTATCATATTATCCTTCCTATATATCACATGCTTATTATCAATAAACTCCATGCACACCTTTACATGGGTCTCCATTGTAAAATATTTATTCATTAAATATTTAAACTTGTAAAAGGATTCTATTCATTTTTACCAACTATTTATCTACCTCAATATCAAAATTAAATTCTTAGTGTAACTTCCCAAACCATTTGAAAAAACCTAAAGTTGGTTTACTCCATTTAAAATTCAAAATAAAGGAAAAATTGACTGTTGGATGTACATACTCTAAAATGCATTACAAGGACTTAAAACATCTGATATTGGTATTATGCCCCCAACCACACTATAAATTATGTATGCCAAAAATTTATATGCATTCAAAATTCTTAACCCTTATGAATATAGAGATGATAGAGTATCCATTCTATATAATATCCTTATAGGTCACTCATCATCCTCATCCACATGTGCATCACCATCTGGTTCTTCTTCTCTATCCATTTTCATCCTAACTTCATCATTGTATTATTATACATCCTTTATCTTGTTTCCTCCATCATTGTATTCTTATTATTATTATTCCTTTGTTTTAATATATTTATACCTTCTTATTCATCTTTATTTTTCTTCTCTTCTACCTCCAGTTCTATATATACTTATATTCTCTCATCCTCACTTATCTCTTTCTTAACCTTTTCATAACATGTCTCCACTTTGTATTTCTCTTCATTAGTCTCCCTCATTCTATCATAAACATCTTCATTTGGCACCTTACGATTTTTATAAGGACTAAAATTGATCTTAATTTTGTGTGATGTCTGCTTCAATCCTTTTCTTGAAAGTCACTTTCTATCTAGGAGTAATCATCTCTTAGGGTCTCTTATGGTGGTGTCTTCTTCTCTTTACTTTGATTTTATAAATCATTTTTATCTTTAATTTTTATAATTTTTTTACTTATCCAAAAAATATCCATATATATTTTCACTATTCTTTCCTTTCTTCTCCACTTTACTTACACTATCTTCTAACTCCTTTTTTGGTGTTTTCTCCTCTTTATTGCATGAAATTTATTTCTCAACTAGTTTTTATTTAATTTTAATCTTAATTTTGTACATAATTAAATGGGAACTTATAACCCCAAATATTCCTTTTTTTTTTTTTTTTTTTGAGGATGACTATGATTCCCACCTCTTTTGTGTTTTCACTTGCTCCTTCCTCTTTTCATTTTTTCCTCATATTCCTTGTGCTTCCTATTACTTACTTCCTCCATATTACACATTATGTAATTATGGTCAATATTTATGAAAAAAAATATTGTGTACTTATGCTCATATTGCCTTATATTTTTATAGTTTTCCCACTTCACAGTAGTATAAAAATCATACCCTTTTTTAGATTCAAATTTATGTTGATTTTTTCATCATTATTAAACACTTAAAGAAATAATTGTGTACTAATATTCTCCTTATCATTGTTTAAATAATCATATTTAGGCTATGGTATTATCACCATATTATAAAATCTAAACAAATAAATGATAATGTGGTTATTCAATTTATCTACAGTTACCATTGCTCTTGGAAACCCTGGTAATTTTTTAAGCACCACCTCCATAGAGTGTACAATCATTGCATATGGTAAATTTTCCCACTACATTTTATCTCCATACTCATCCTTATATTTGTAAAGAGAGTAGTGTGACATGACAATAAGATATATAAATATTTCATACGCCCCAATCATCACAAAAATCCTTCCTCATGAGTTTAAAAAAAAATCCACCATATATTTTATGGGGTTTTGATGTCTCATTATCAATTAATTCAAACATATATTTCATTTCTTGGATCCTTAATTGGTATCCTTACAAATGTTTGGTATGTCATACCACAACCTCATTTAAAAAATTAAATGACAAGAGAATCCCCAATTTAAAAATTTCTCCTTAAGAGTGTGCTTCATCCATCTCTTTGTTCACTTAATTTTGCATATGTTGTGCAAGGTTATACTTATTTTCATGGATACCCATTGGATATGTTAACTAGACAATTAATTTATAAGATACATTTCATCTATATTTGGGCCAAGAAGTGCATCACCACCATATCCATAGGTTTCCCTACATCATCCAAAATCATTATATATCTTCATATTATCAAAATTAACATATACCAGATGTGGTCAACCTAAATATTATTCATTAATTTAGTGCACCCACTTTATCTACCCTTTGGGTGTCCTGTGATCTCATGTATCTTTTATGTGTTACTCTAAATACTCTTCCATAAAAAAAAATGCCTCCACCCTTCAAGGGTGCATGAAAGCAACCACTTTACAATTTAATTTGGTTATATAATAAATGGGATATCAATCAAGAATAATACCCTTGTGGGTAATGTTTTTATCTGAAAGATATCTATTAGGTTTTTATCTCTAACTAAAACACTAATTTCTTGGCATACTCAACATTATGATTATTTAAATTATCCACTATGCATGCCTTTATGTATTTGATAAAAAAAACTATACACTTCTAACATTATTCAAGTACATCATCATGTCAATTGGTCTGGGAAGCTTTATAGTGTCTAATGTCTTAGTTTTTGGAGCCATATTCAATATCAAATTCATTATCACTGGCACATCTTCTCTAGAATTTAGAATGTCCTTCTCAACTCCTATCTCAAAGATAAACTTATTTTTAAAAGTTCTCCCCACTCTTCATCTCCATATATTATTTAATTTTCTTGGTATATTCACCTTTCCTCTTTTCTTCCCACTTTTCTTTCCTCTAAACCTTCATGACAATCTTCAAATTAATTTTAGACAATTTTATTTCCTTTCTCAACTTCATAATGTGTCTATTGAAATTCAAACATGTTTAATAATTAATAATAATCTAGGTATTTCATATAGTAATATATGATTTTATTAAATATTATGTATGTGTGCATTTATTGTATTTATAAATACACTTTATTCTAGTTTTTTGTGGTATCACTCACCTTAATAGTTCACTTATTGGATTTATATTTACTTTCATGTAATTATTCTCCCCCCACATGGAACACACATCCCCACCCACTTGTAATAGGATTAAAAAAACAAGGCTCACATGTTGTAGCTTACACTTGTAACTCCTTTTCTCCCTTAGGTATATATAAGAGATATGCTCTCCCCTTCTTCTACACTAGTTACTACACTCTCACAACTCTCTTGTTATTTTAGTCTCTCTTTCATCCTTGTGATTTTCTTTGGTATAAATATATTCTCTCTCTTTATTATATATTATTCATGATATTTTACTTGGAGTTCATTGTTTACAAGCTTTTAATAGATTGTGGGGATTTTTTTTGTATGATAATTTCCCCACCTATCACATTTTCCCTAACATTGTGGTTTGTGTTTATGTTAAGGTAACATTGTTTATTAATTTTTATAGTTTATTCAATTTTTAATTAAATTCGTGTAAAATATTATAATATGGTATCATATCATGTTTCTTTCTTGATGTTGAAACTTGAGTTGTGCAAGTTTTTTAAAAGAGAAATTTATTTTTTCGCAAGGCCTTGCACCCTTGCATCTCATTTTTAACCTATTTATCTATTTTATATCATAATGTTTATCATTATTTCACATATTTGAATTCTAACATGATTTTAAATTTAATCTCAAAAGGAATATTTTTAGTTTTTTCAAGTTGGTTACACAAATAAAATGTCATTTCTTCCTTTTTTAAAAAAGAATATCACATTATAAACCTGTCTAAAAAAGAGATTATATCTTTTTATTGATAATTTTAGTTTATAAACATTTTTTAGGTTTTTTTAATCAATCATATAATATCATACTATCCAAATTTAAATAAAATTGGTTTGTGTTTTTTGAGATATCATCAAAAAACACCTGTAGGTTTTTATTAAAAACATGATTAAAAAATCTAGTTTTTTTTTTCATTTTTCTCACTCTATTTCTAAGGATATATATTATTGGAACTATTAATGCCCAAAATTTCACTAAATAAATTGGGCCCTTTTCAATTTTAATTTATTAAACCATTATCCCAACTTCCATCTTTAAGTGTTCCTTTGAAAGATTAAGTTCATGTGAAAATTTGATAAGTTCTAATTTGGTCTTTGCTTGGTGAATGTGTCTTCCCCTTAGACTTTTTTGAAATTTTTACATGAACACAATGTCTGATGGAAATATGTCTTCAATATTTTTATCTTGAACAAAAATTTTGAAGACTTATTTTCATCATATATTGTTTCCACTATAAAATTTTTGAAGGAATTCAATTTCTTGGCCAAGTCCCATTTGAATTAGGCTAAGTGTTTCATAAAAAAACTGAAGGGTCATTTCTTTTGGATATTTTATCCATAAAAAAATTTCAAAGCACACTTTCCATTTGGGCATTTTTCCCACACAAAAATTCCAAAAGAATTGTGATGTTTCAGAAAAGGTGTAAAGTCTTATTTTGTTTCAGACCTTTTGTCTAGGACAACAACTCTAAAGGGTACTTACCCTTTGGGAAAAATGCAGAGGTTATTACTTCAATAGAAGTGCATAGCTCAATTTACTTAAGGAAATTATTTCATAAAAAAATTCCAAATCAATTATCACAATAAAGACAAAAGTGCCAAAGTCTAATTATTTTAGGAAAAGTGCTTAATTATTTTGAATGAATTGTTTCAGGCATTTTTTCTAAGATAATTCTCCTGACAAAGAGAAGGGTCAAAAAATCATATACAGTAGGCAAATTAGCTATGGAAAATTCTTGAAAGAATTAATTCCATAAAAAAATTTATCCATGAAAAAAGGCCTCAATATGCTCAATATTTTGGAGAGATTACTGTAGTTATGCTTAAATAAAAAGGCCCAAAATAGGAACACCAAAGATATAAGTTTCCTAGAACAAATTAATAACATAAAAAGGCTAAAAACTAGGAATTATTATGGAATAATTGTCTTGGTGAAATTGATGCCAAAATAAAGAGCCTACAAACCAAATTACCAAAGACAAAAGCTTTGAAGGAATTTTATTGAATTACATAAGTGTGATGGTCTCGTGGACATTTTTTGGTAGGCATGTGGATGCCAAATTTAATCTATAGAATATAACCATTGGGGTTCAAATTATCTAATATAGTCATGCAAACATCAATTTTAAGCCTCATGAAATAGTCATTTGAGATCAAATGGAGGTAGATCCAATGATGCACATTAACATGGAGCAGGATCATTCAATAGTGTGTGATCAAAGTTAGATAGTCAAAAGAACCTAGGACTAGTGCATGCATGACAAGTGTCAATCCTATGGGGAATAGTTATAATTTTGAGCATGTTATAAAGATCTAATAATGTGAGTGAATACTTGATAGTTTAATAGGGTCTTGAGATCTATCTAGATGTTGCCACATGGCATAATAGTACTCAATGTAATAGAGGCTATTTATAAGGGACATAAAAATCCCATGGGGTTAACAAGTGATATAACCTTGAGGTTAGTTATAGACATTATCCAATGGTATTTTATGCCTTGGATCATGATTTGATGGAAGGAATTCACCCACCCAAGTAAAATCCAATAGCAGGCAAAGAGTCAAAGTAGTCCAAAGTCTTCTAGGGAGATGCAAAGAGGACAACTATCAAGCCCTTGGTGAAAGACAAATAAAATAAATAATTTTTAATCAATCATGCATCTAGTAGATCAATGACATGAATGAGAATGGAATTTTCAAAGTAAAAAAGGAAATAAAACCTAAGTTTTATGTTCTTCATCTATTTTGCTCACCTAAGCCCCTCCATGGGAATGATATTGCAAGATTACAAGATCAAAGTGGCCCACTCCAAGGATGATCTTCAAGCATCCATGAATCAATAATATTATCAATCCATCATCATAATATAATGGTATTTCTTTTGCATGCACAAGAGAAAGGCATCTATCTAGAAGATTCCATATTTGTCATCGATTAATAGAAAAACATCTCTAGGTAGTTGCACATGAGGACAAAGTCTATTTGGATCCTCAAATGAATATTATCTTTCCCTCTTATGTGAAGGAATATCCTACCTATATATCAAAATATATGCTCTAAATCATCATCATTCCTTGTAGAGGTAGTTGTATCAGTGATTTTCCTTGTAGTTCCATGAAGATTTTAGGTGTGGTAAGGAATATTTTACATCTAGGAGCATCTTGGTGGGTTTTTGACACTTGTAGATTTGAAATGGGTTAAAAAAAGTATAAATAGAAGGTTTGTCTTCTATTGGAGAGGTAGTTAGCCATTATGTTGGTTTGTGTCTTCTTTAGTATAGGATCTTCCATGTTTGGGATCACTGTTGTACGCATTTTATTTCTCTTACTAAGGTGATTGTAGTTGTACAACCATTTATAAGATCTGAGAGTATCTCTATATGTCTCCCCTATCTAACATGGAGTAAATCCACCATGCTTGTCCCCATGGAACTATTTAAAAAAATGTATGTAATATTTTATTTTAAGTTAATGAATATGCATGTAGTTCTTTAATATTTTTTGTTGATGAAGTGTAGTAATATGTTTCACAAATGATGTTGATTGGACATCTCATTCTTTACTCATTACTAGTTGTCATCTTAGGATTAGATCTATATTATAAGTCCTTTTATGCATTATATTTGGAAATATGTTACTGAATAACCTGATAGGTCACCCTAGGTTTATGGATTCAATGGGAAAAGGTAAATAACTCATGGCAGTTCCATTAGCTTGCATTTAAGTTTTCTACATATTTACATCAGGTGGTGTCATAAATTATTGAAAGAATCCTTACTATTTAAAGACCACCAATTCACCATCCTCCCTATTTATAAATATCTAACTATCTTACCCTATCCTACCCTATAAATAATACACCTAGTAGTATATTATAAGTGTTATTTGCTTATAGATGCATATATATTATATACTTGACATGTGTCTACATTTTGTGTTTTTAAGCCTAGCATTATAGTTTTCCCTTGATCCCATATTTATAAAAATTTATTTTTAATGAAGGTTGAAATCACTTTGATATCTATCTTTAGTATCTTGTATCTGACTTTGAAAAATTACTCATTCTATGTGACAACCCTTCCTAAGTAGAGGGATCAAGTTTGGTTATGTTATGGTAAGATTCACATCATGTTGTGTTGATAATCCCCATATAGGTTGAGTTGTAGAATCTATTCATGTGAATAAACTACCCCATAGGTCATCTCACTTTGGTTCACGTAGATCTAAAAGTAGAAAGGAGCTAACCATACCCTTTGTATGTGACTGTTAGTCATTTTATACATTTAGTCTAATCTAGATACATAACCCTTCCCTAGCTACATTGACATTTAAGTAGGTTTTCCATCTTTGTTTGCCATTTTATTCAATTGTTTGAGGCTGAGTGTATGAGGTGTATAATTTGTCACCAACACTCAATTAGCACCATTATCAAGGATATAAAAGACACCTGTGGTAATTTCATTATTGAGAATAGAAAAAACACCCATGACACTTGTGTTACTAGGAACTCTTACAGAGAGATGGAGCTATAAGTATTTATATTATTAAGGTTCTCTACTTGTTATTTGTTATAATGGGACTAACTTTCCCATCAATGCTGCAACACTCCACTAGGGATGTGCCAAAAGTTTTCTCAAGGCTTGATAATTGACATATGTTAAATTTGTTGCAAAGAGCTAAAAATATTACATTTTGAAAGGTGATTTCTACCCTTTTGAACATATTTTGAAATTTTTGGTGTCTTTGATTTATAGCTCATTAAGCTTTATAAATTTTTATTTTAACATGGTTCACAAAAGTGTTTTAATTGTTATGTTCTAGAATTCTGATTTTAGTGGTAACTCCAATTTTATCATCTAGTTTTAAGGAAGATTAGTGCCTATTTTGAATATTTTCAATTTCAACTTTAAGTATTTTCTTGTTTTTAAATATAAAAAAATTGAGGTCATCCTTCAAAAGTGACCCAAAAAATAACCTCATCTCACCCCTAAGTTTTGATCAAAGGTGGAGATAAGTTTGGAGGCCAGAATGGAAGTGTCTAATCTATTTAATACCAAGGTAAATGTTGATAATTTGGATTATGACATTGATTGGTGTGACAATTACTTACTCTCACATCCCCCATGTGATACTTCTAAACTAATTTATGAATATTCAAATGAACCTAAGTATGAATCACCTGAATATGATATTTTTATGTTCAATTATCAAGGCCCCCATGTAAGTTTTATGCCTCCATGAAAATGATGATCGATACTAATGTTGATCAGTTTTAGAGTATGGTCAATAAGGTCCTAAAATATGAATTTTCTCATGATGAAATATGATAGAATAACATGAGTTACCTAATCATGATGTAATCGAAGATTTAAGGTGTGCTTTGAAATAAGTGTTATACAAGGATGTAGCATTGGGTAGCTCCTTTGAGAATATGGACATTATTGAGAAACTAGTAATTCTTGACACTATGTTTAATAATAAAGGTGTTGTTTGGAGAATGACATTCAGTGAAGATGGGGTTATCCTCTATGTCCCTGAGGATGAATTATTTTAGTTTTTTTTTCAAGTAGTACTTTGAGTGTAAAAATGACATTGTTGATCCTAGTGCCCTCTTGTTTGGCACTCACCTAATTGTAGCCGAGAAAGAAGTTCATTTACAACTACTAAAGGAGTACCAAAGTCTTTTGGCATGGTCTTATCCATATTTGAGATCATGAAAATAGTATTTACTTTAATATGTCATCTTATTACATCCTAAAAAACATAGCCTTTAGGCATGTGCAGAGATTATTTTACTTCATCTTGGCCATCAAGCTGCTAGAAAATTTTGAGAGATTCAAGGATGGTATAATTCTAGAGCTACCAGTTAATGGAAAATATCTAAAGCATTTACTTGACTAAATAGATAACTATGTACATATTCTATAGTTTTTTATTATTTTGTCCATCCTACACATTCCTTAAAATGGTCTAATTTATAATCATTTCTTGATGTCATGTTTTGGTGTTAGATGTCATCTCAAGGTCTAAATAGGGTCTTGTTAGGATGATAGAGTCCATGTGTGTGTCTTGTCTAATCAATTTCATATCATGATTTTTGAAGAGGTTTTTTGCAATGTAGTTTAGCAAAGATTAAGGTATCTTTGGAAAATTTAAGGATTTTTTGTGAAATTCAAAGTAAACTTGATCTATGGTGAAGACAAGAAGGTGATGACTATCCAAGAAGGAAATATGATCCATGATAGATAAGTGGACCCAAGATCAATTTGGTATATTGAAGACATTATAGTTTTAATCACTTTTGAGAAACTAATGTACTTTTGGAGAGTTTAAGGTATTTATGTTATTTCCACATATTTTTTGTTGCTTTGTTTCCCCTCTACTTTGGGCTTTATTTGTATAATTTCCCTTCATGTTTTTTGTCATGTATTCATTTTCAGATCCTCTTGATTTATTTTTTGTTAGTCTGCCATGTTTTATTAGGCCTTCATGAATTTTTGATAAAGTTTATGCATCTTAACTTTGTGACCCAATGGATTGGCACCTGGTCCTATGTTCTAAGGCTCTTTGTACACCTAAAGGGGGTGTGCATCCCTAGGCAATAGCCAATATTATTGCCCAAAATTTCACTAAAGTAATTGGGCCCTTGTCAAGTGTCAATGCCTAAGTCCTTAGCCCAACTTCCATCTCTAAATTATCCTATGAAAGGTCAAGTTCATGTGAAAATTGGCTATCTTAATATGGTCTTTACCTGGAAAATGTGTCTTCCCCTTAGACTTTTTTGGTCTATTTGCACAAACACAATGTTCAATAGAAATAGGTCTTCAAGATTTTTGTCTCAGATAAAAATTTTGAAGACTTATTTTGATCAAACATTTTGTCTATTACAAAACATCTAATGGAGTTCAATGTCTTGTTCAAGTCTCATTTACATCGAGCTAAGTGTTTCAAAAAAAATTTGAAGGGTCATTTATTTTAGATATTTTGTCCATGGCAAAAAGTTTTAAGGTTACTTACCCTTCAGGTATTTTTCCCACATAGAAAGTCCAAAAGAATTGAAAAGTTTTAGAAGATGTGCAAAGTATTGTTTCATTTTAGCCTTTTTGTCTATGAAAAAAAGTCTGAAGGGCACTTAACCTTAATTAAAAATGCAAAAGTCATTTATTCAATAGAAGTGCATAGCTCAATTTCTTTGTTGAAATTATTTTGGAAAAAATGTTTGAAGCAATTGTCCCAACTAAGATAAAAGTGTCAAAATCTAACTATTTCAAGAAAAGTGCTCAAATATTTTTGAGAAATTATTTTAGACATTTTTTCTAAGATAATTGTCCCAACAAAGAGAAGGGACAAAGACTCATTTCCATTGAGCAAATTTCCCATGGTAAAATCCTAAAGGAGTTAATTCCATCAAGTATTTTGTCCATGGAAAAAGGCTCAAATGTGCTCAATATTTTAGAAAGATTATTATGGGGATACACGAAACAAAAATCCTAAAATAGGAACACCAAAGATAAAATTTTCTTTTAACAAAATTCCCAACATAAAAAGGATAGCAACTAAGAATTATCATGGAGTAATTATCTTGGAGAAATTGATGCCAAGACAAAGATCATGTAAACCAAATTAATGAAGACAAAAGCTCTGAAGGAATTTGCCTGAATTACATAAGTGTCATGGTCTCATGGATTTTTTTGACAAGCACATAGATGTTAACTTTAAGTTACATAAACTAGTCATTGGGGTTTAAATGGTTCAAAATAACCATGTGAGCATTAATTTTAGGACCCATGAAATAGCTATTTGAGTTCAAATAGAGGAAAATCTAATAGTGTATCTTAACATGGAGTAGGATGATCTAATAATCAAAATTGGATAGTGGAAGGAACCTAGGACCAGTGTAGGCTTGACAAGTGTTGAGCTTATAGGACAGTTAAATGTTTGAGCATGCTCTAAAGATCCAATGATGTGAGTGAATAGTTGATAGTTTATTAGGGGCTTGAGATCTAGCCAATAACCACCACATGGCATGATAGAATGCAATGTAATAGAGGCTATATTCAAGGGACATAGAAATCCCATAAGGTTTCCAAGTGCATAGCCTTAGGGTCAAGTGGAGATAGTAGCCAATGATGTTCTGCCCCTTAGATCATGATTCAATGGAGTGTGTTCACCTGCCTAAGAAAATTCTAATGATAAGCAAAGAGTTGAAGTAGTCAAAGGTCTTTCAGAGAGACATGAGGAGGAAAAGTGTCAAGCCTTTGATGAGTGACCAAGAAAATCAATGTTTCATAGTTGATCATGTATCCAACAGATTGATGACATGAATGAGAGTAGAATTATTAAAGGGAAAAAATAAAATATAACCTAAGTTTTGCATTCTTAATCTACTTTTCTTATTTGAGAGCTTCTATGGGAAAGATATTATATGATACAATATTAAGGTGGGCCACTCCAAAGAGGATCTTTAAGTAGCCATGAATCAATGATATTTTCAAGCCATAATCACAAGGTAATGGCCTTTTTTGGGCATGCATAGGAGAAAGGTAGTTGTTCAGAAGATTCTATATTTTCCATTGATAAACAAAAAAGCATCTCCAAGTAGTTTCACATGAGGACAAAGTCTGTTTGGCTCCTCAATTGAATACTCTCTTTCCATATCACGTGAAAGGCATATCTTACCTAGAGATAAAAAGATATGATCCAAATTATCATCATTCCTTATAGAGGTTGTTGTAATAGTCATTTTCCTTATAGTTCCATGAAGATTTTAGGCATGATAAGGAATATTTTCCAGCTAGGAGCATTTTGGTAGGTATATAGAACTTGTAGATTTGAAATGGGTGAAAAATGTATAAATAGAAGGCTTGTCTTTTATTTAAGAGGTTGTTTGGCTATTATGTTGGCCTATGTCTTCCTTAGTATAGGATCTTCCATGTTTTGGGATAACTATTGTGTGCATTTTATCTCTCTTGATAAGGTGGTTGAACTTGTACAACCATTATCAAGCTTTGAGAGCATCTCTATATGTCTCCCCTATCTAACATGGAGCAAATCCACCATGCTTGTCCCCATGGCAACATTTTTAAACATTGTTATATTTAATATTTTTTATTTCAAGTTAATGAATATACATGTGGTTCTCTACTATTTTTTTTTAATGAAGTGTGTTAATATGTTTTATGAATGTTATTTATTGGACATCTCATTCTTTGCTCATTACTTGTTGTCATCTTCTGCTTAGAGATAGAGTATAAATCCATTTCTATGTTATATTTATAAATATGTTACTAAATAACTTGTTAGGGCACCCTAGGTTTTTAGATGCAATAGAAAAAAGGAAATCACTCTTGGTAGTTCCAATATCTTAAATTTAAGTTTATTTGCATCTTTGCATCAGGTGATGTCATGAATGATTAAAATAATCTATGTTGTTTGAAGACCACCAACACACCATCCTCCCTTGTTATAAATATCTAACTACCATACCCTATCCTTCCCTAAAAATAATACACCTAGTTACATACTATAAGTTTTATTTTCCTATAGATGCATAAATATGTATACTTGACATGTATCTATGTTTTGTGTTTTAAAGCTTAGTATTACAATCTTCCCTTGAGCCCCTATTATTGAAAATTTATTTTTAATGAAGGTTATTATCACTTTGATATCTATCTTTATTAGCTTATATCTAACTTAGAACATTTTCTCATTCTGTGTGACAACCCTTCCTGGGTAGAGTGAGTAAGTTTTATTTTTTTTTGTTCAGATTCACATCACATTATGCTGATAATCCCCATGGAGGTTGAATTACAAAATCTCTCCATGTGAGAAAGCTACCCCATAGGTCATCTCACCTTGTTTCATGTAGAGCCAAAAGTAGCAGGGAGCTAACCATACCTTTTGTAGGTGCCTCTCAATCATTTTATACATTTGGTCTAATCTAGATGCAGAACATTTCCCCAGCTACAACAACATTCTTATAGGTTTTCCATCTTTATTTTAAACTTTCTTCAAGTGTGAAAGGCCAAGTTTATAAGGTGTATAATTAGGAACCAAAATGAATTATTAATGAATATTTATCCATAAGGTTACATATTAAATCAACTATTCTATAAATGCGACACTAGCCCTCACATCTCCTCTATTGTCTAGGCAAAGCTGAGCAAATGCAAGATAAAGATCATACCTCAAAGTCTTTATTTTCAAAAAAAAAATGAGATGGAGATGGAGGAGGCACACTACCTCCCTCCCTCTACAAAAACCTAACCCTAGGGTTTACTTTATTATAATGTGGTGGCTCTGAGGAGCACATCTATGGGGTATTATGTAAATAGAGAACTAGGGAGTTATGGTTTGTTATGTTTAGTCTATGTGGTGGCTTGATTATAAGTTTTTTAGTTAGTTCATGTGGTGGCTTGGTTTTAGTCTCTACTTGTTATGACCATCAATGCTATGCAAATAAGTGATGGTTATAATGATGACACTCTATATCTTTGCACTTACATTTGGTTTAGGTATTGGTGGTGTCTCTTGGCATTGGTTTGTTTATAATTAGCATTGCTAGGGATGATTAGAGGTTTTATGCCCTTTGATGGTGTAAGTCATTTCTATTTATTTTTTTGGTTGTTAAGGCTATATATGGCTTTGGTAAGTGTTTTCAATGCATTTCAAATTCAAAAACAAAATTTTTGTTGACTTTCAAAATAAATACTTTTATTAATTTAAAAAATAAATCAAAACATGAATATCATGAAAGGTTATTATATATATTTTTTAAACATGATTTTTTTTTTCACAATTAAATAAAATAAAAGTATTATTATTCAAATAATTAAAATATCTTTATTTTATTTTCAAATATACTTATAGAAAATAATTTTTTTAAAGTCATTAAATGATTTCCAATTGATCTTAAGTAAAAAAATTGGTGTTTTAGTGTGGACTTAGTTTATAAGTTCACTAATTTTAGTTTATGAAAGATGAATATTTTTAAATTTTATTTGGATCCTAAATGTTGTTAGTAATTGGTTTTCTTTCAATGGTACCTAGCATTGTTTCTTGTGCACCCAAATATTTTAAATTTACCATTTTTTCACTTTCAAGAAACCTATTGAAGATATATTTTTTAAAATAAATAAATTATTTCACTCAAGAAATAATTTTCATATCAAAATGATATTTTAAATACTTTATAAGCATAATTTTTTAGAAAATGAAAATTATGTAATCTTCTATTAGCACTTTAAATACTAAATTTACATCTTTTATACATGACACTAGTTCTAATCATGGTGAAAATTATTGTTCTTCTCAAACACTTAAAATTTATGTTCACATTTATTCTACGAACCCTAGCTTAAAAATATTGCACAATATGTGTTATTCAAGTGGTGTGCTTGGTAAATGTGAAGATGGTATTTTTGAACATATTTTTTGTACTTATAGTACAAATTGTAAATCTGTTAGTTTTAATTATTAAACTTCTTCTAATTTAAATTTGGAATCTTATTTTCCTCCTCATCAGACTTATAATGGAACTTATTTTGATTATACTAGTAATAATACTCATTATTTGGCTAAAATGATAAACCTTGTGTGCATTATGAAAAACACCAGTATCACATATCTAAATATTGGAAATTATACCCATGCAAATAATATGATAAATCCATGCATGATACTTTGCATTATTGGGAAATTACTAATTCTCCTACATGTAATTGTAAAACTATTTGGACTCCTAAAAACATGAATCTTCTAAAGACTATGATATGTATTCTTGTGATAATTATTCTAATGCTTCACACAAAATATCCTTTGAAAGTGACACATCATCTTTGTTTCCATTTTGATTAAATAAATATATTTTTTCATTCCTTCATTTTATTACATAGGATATATGCTTTGATTATTTTGACTATCTTCTTTTCATGCAAGTTTACGCCCTCTATGATGGAAATTATCTTTATCTCAAATTTTCCTAGTTATACATTTACATTTTTTTATTTATATTTTTTTGGATTGATCTTAGGGTTGGAAGGACTCCTTCTCAATAAAACACACTAGAAGAGAAATATAGGCCTAAATTAAGGATAAAAATCCATAAGGAATATGACCAAAAACCCACAAAGAACCATATTACTAGTTATATTATATTAATATAACAAACATTTACAAAGATTCCATGATATCAACACAAGTTTATCTTACAAAAAACATTTGAGAAACAATTATACTTACCATAATAATAATAAGCTATTGGCTATTATTCCATAAATATAAAGGGTTTGCCACCCAAACTTGTACACATAATTTCACTATCTAGAATTTTATTTTTTAGTGTCACTAAAAGTACCTACGTCAAAAATACTACTAGTGCACCACCGTAAGACACCCCCTACTCTAAAATATTCCCCTCCACTTCAAAATACCTAGTGCCAATCACTAACTTAGCTGGATAGGAAGATGTAAAAACCATCTACTCCTATTTACCAAAATAGAGAGGCACCAAAAATTTGCCTCTATAATAACATTGAAGAAGAAACTTTAATACCTCAATATGAGTAGGTGAATGCTGAGACATTCTCCAAACATCCCTAACTGATAATAGGGATTTAAGTGAAGCCACCTATGATAAATACCTTTTTATCATAATCCAACTCTTGATTAACTAAACAAAACTCATCTAATTATTCAATAAATCTAAGAACTTTTATAAATTACTCCTCTAAGGCACTCAAAATTACAACTAGGATGGATTTAAGGCCATATTTTCTAGAAAATGGTAGATCCTTAAATGGTCATAAGTCAACCAATTCCATATTTGTGAGGAATTTTAGCATAAATATTAGTCTAACAAAGAATTCCACCATCTCCATCACCTTCCCTTTGTCTAAAAATAACATTAGAAGGTTGTTGGTAAAGAGAGAAACCAATTATGAATTAAATCTCCAACACAAGTTGAGATAGATTTCTTTCATCCCAGCCACTTGTATCATAGCTTCAACTACTTTAGGTGAGGGTACCCATAAGATGTGATGGAATCTATAAGATAAAAATAACAATAAAAATCCCATTACACTTTTAGGGCTACTTCTAAAAACTATCAGCCACACAACTTCTGCCAACCATATTTAAACCTTGAGTTACTCAAGATGTGTTTACAACATAATATACTACCATAAAAAATACCTAAAATATATAAACAAAAATATCCCATACTATAACTTATTTGAGCAATCTCCCATGCTTCAAATTTAATGCAATCATCATTATAAAAATCCCCCCAATCTATGCACCCTCCTCAACTCACATCAATCATTATAGCTCGATATGAGTTATCCCATTCCACCTATGTTTTTAATTATTAATTTTATTGATGTCCACTTTTTCAATTCCTAAGTTATCTAGAAAATTATCTACTATATTATCCTCCTAGAATTAATGCTCACCTTTCCATTCCTTGAAGTGACTAAGAGGATGCCAAGATTTAACAAGAATGTTGTTAATGTTCTATGTTTTTATCTTCTAGTTAGTTAGACCTTGAATCACCAATTGAGATTCACCTTCAATAATCATAAATTAAATGCCAAAATTTATTAGTAACTCTAAACCTATAATCAAATATTTAGCCTTCACTTCATTATTAATACCATCCAAAAGATTGACTGAGGATGTTCTGATCAGAGAGTCACTAAAATATTTTAGCACACACCCTACCCCAAACACCCCAAGATTGCCTCTACAAGCCCCATCAAAATTGAGTATAAACCAACCTATAAGAGAAGGCTCCTAAATAATGTTTGATCTACTTTTTATACTATCAGACTCATCAACCCATTAATGTGGTGTTTTTTGAGGAAATTCCATATGCAACTCGTTCTCAAATCCCAACTTGAGAGGATACCATTTTGTTGATTATCCTAGTTTGAGACTAATTAGGAAATAGAGATTTATATGTCATGTAACACCCTAGATAATGGCCTTTCTTTACTTTTAAAAATATATTGATTTCTTTCCTTCTAGATATAAAAAATGAGGATGGTTGGACTTACTTTCGATAAATAATAAAGAGATTTTTGACATCTCTTAGTGGCCATATCAAAAAAACTTTCTCTAGAGGCATCCAAGCCCAAAACTAATCAAACTTACTATAAGTCTAAGACCAACACCATCTTGCAAATGGGCAATTAAAAAGAGGATGATATATTAATTCATCCTTTTTTTTCACATGAAACATCTAGAAGGTCCCTTAAATCCCATTTTACACAATCTATCTTGATTTAGAATCCTATTTAGCACCACCATCCATGTAAAATCCCTTACTTTTTAGAGCCCTTACTTCTCCCAACATAACTTACTGGCCCAAGGAAAATAAGTTTTTATCTCCTCAACCATTTGATAACCAAAATTAATAAATACCTCCCTAATTTAGCTCTAACCCAATGGATACCATCCTATTTATCATTCAAGAAAACTTTCCTAGAAGATAAACAAACTAAAATTGCCCTATCTTAATTAGGGTGAATTAGTAGATTCGACTTAATTTTCCACCACCATATTCATACACATTATAAATATTAAAGATCCTAATATTTAGACACATTACTCCCCTAATGATTTTTAAGAAACTCTCTCACCTCAGGACCATGGATTATTTCATCCATTGGCTTATGATCATTCCAAAAAGCATACCATAAGTCTGATCTCTTCTTCTTATTCATAGTCCAAGAGACATGCTTCACAATAATCAACCTACATTTTAGAAAAAACTTCCACATGTGATAAACCTTATGTAGGTTTAAAACTAAAACCATACTATAAGGATCATTTATCCTAATATATTTGTCTCTTAGAAGTTGACTCTATAATGTACCAAATTGTTCAATCATCTACCAAACCAATTTAGCTCCCAGATCTCAATTTGGGATGAAAATTCTTAATCCCAACACCTCCCATATTTTTATATTTAAAAAATCTCTCTTATTTTAGAATACGTATTTTTATTATATCAAAATCACCTTTCCAAATGAAATCTTTCATTATTTTATTGATTTTACCAATCACATTGTAAGGAGGGTGTAGAATGGAAAAGTAATAAGTTAGAAAAACAATTAAAACAAATTTATCAACATGATTGTAATTGAGAGGGTTAACCACTTCCCTTGTTAGGACATTATATGTGCTTTGAAATTATTGATAAATCCTTCCCATATTCTTGATTTACTAGCTCCTAAAAAAGTGAAACCCCCAAATATTTACTCAAGAGTTTACAAATCTTAAAGCCAAACATAACATCAATCTCACTTTACTCTACCTCACTATAATTGACAAATAATATTTATGATTTTATTTCATTTATCATCTGACCTAAAACCTAGTCATAATTTTTTAGGATAAACTTGAATTCCTAGGCCTCATCTATATCAGCAACCCCAAAGAGAAAAGTATCATCAATAAATTGATGATGGGAAAAACTATCAAGCTCATCCACCACTTTTAACCTTGATACCCTATTATCAATTTTAAATTGAAACATTTATCAACCTAATACTTCAACCATCAAAATTAATATAAATAAGGACAAGGTATCTCCCTAAAAAAACCCCTTGAATATTTGAAGAAACCAACTAGACAACCATTGATCAGGATAACAAAATTTGGACCAACTATATAACTAAAGATCCAATTACACCAATATTTGTAGAATCTAGTTATTTCCATGACTTTGATAAGAAAATGCCAACTTAACATATCATAGTATTTACTAATTTCAAGTTTTAGTAACATTTCTTTCTAGTGATTATGTGAAAGAGAATGAATGATTTCATGAGCTCCAATAATACCTTTTTGAATATTACTCCTCGACACACAATTTTCCCATTCTTGAGAAATGAGAGAATCTAACACCAACTTGATATGATTAGCCAAAGATTTGGTAATTATTTTATACACTAAATTACATAAATAAATAGATATAAATCACTGAAACTTACTTGAGACTTGCCTTTAGGAAAAATGGAATAAAAGTGACATTTAAATCTAGTTCTACTTTCCTTTTATAATGGGATTTTTCCATAATGTTCAATACATCTACTCCTGCTATTTAACAAAAAGATTAAAAAAATGGTACTGGGAAACCATCAGGACCTAGTGCTTTGTCTTTATCCATGAATAAAATAATCAATTGAATTTCATCCAAATTAAAAGGTGACATCAATTATGCATTTTGATTATCGAAATCCAATTTAGGAATGAGCTTGAGATTTGAATTATGAGCTTCCAAACTGGATTGCTCTTCCCCAGTGAAAAATTTATTGAATAAGGACACCACATCAGCCCCAATATCCTCTTAAGAATTTAATAGTTCATTAATATAGGATCTGATACTTAAAATCCATGTTTTAGACCTTTTATCCCTCATAGAATTATGAAAAAAGGCCAAATTTCTATCCCCTACTTGAAACCAAGTCACCCTTGACTTTTTTTTCCAATTAATTTCTTCTCTAAGGATTATTTCCTCATAATTATGCATTAATTTATTTTATAAATAAAAATACACCTCATCCATCCCCCCTACATCATTGATTCATTCAAATACAATAAAGTAGCTTCAATTTTAGCCTTTTCTTGAAAAATGTTTTTGAATTTTTCAACATTCCACCTTTTAGGACAACCTTTGATGAACTAAAGTTTCTTTGTCATATTATATATAAGGGAACCATAGTGAGAGGGATAAAATGACCACCAATTATTCATAAGTTGGAAAAATGATGGCTCCCTCAACCACATTAACTCAAACCTAGAATTGGAGGATAATCCCTAAAAAAATTTAGAGTAATTGAAAAATGGTGTAAACCAAACACTCTTGACACCAAATTCTCCACCACACAATCACTTAACAACCAATTTATGTTGGTCGAAAATATATCAATCCTCTCTAAAATATTTTAAAGACCCACTCTTATATTGTTCCAGGTGAACCAATCAGATTTTAGAGGCACATCAAAAAATTCATTATCATGCACAACATTACTAAAATCCACCTGTGAGGGTTTTTTATCCATCCCCCCTCCAATATTATCATGAGATTTAATAATTGAGCTAAAATCCCATCCTAGATAAATTTTTTCCTCCAAAAACTCAACATTGTATATGAGATTTCTTTCCAAAGGTGTCATCTCTGATTGGTATCATTAAGACCATAAACATTGAAAAATAGGAAATTAATATCCAAGGAATAATTGAAAAACCTAAACAGTTTCCACCAAGGGTCTAAATTCACTAAAACCACATTAGCAACCAAAGGAGACCAAATTTCCACTAGGCCTCTAGAAGCCCCAACTTCTTCCACTATAAGACTCCCACCTGGTCTAACTTTTTTTAATCAAATTGGTTACTTTTAATAAACTATTTTGGTTTCCTTAATTAAAATCACATCTAGAAATTTGGCCAACAAGAGATGCTTCACTAATCACCTCTTATTAAGAAAGGAACTTTATTGGCTTCAAGAGAGGAGTTCCACCCATTGCTTTTTAGCTTCCATAAATTGATGTAAAGTGCTTTGTCTACCTCCTAAAATTTCCCCTTTACCTTTTATTTATCCAATTTCCTACCCTTTTTATTACTAGCACCCAAATTGGGATGGGACAAATAATAATGTACTTGAGAATTAGAAATAACCTCTCATAAATTTAATTATTCTTTTGAAACTTCTTCCTTTGAAGAACTCACCTCAACTTCACCCCCATGATTGAAAGTCTCTTTTAACCACACCTCCTTCAAGACTAATATTTTATATGAATTACCTTTAGAAATTTGTAAAAGGGATTTTATCAAATTATATTATTATTCTATAAGGTCACAAATTTTAATTAAATAAGCCAGAGATAAATTACTCCCTTGATCTAATTTCTCAAGCAAAGCATAAGTGTTTTTAATTTTCATTTAAAGTTTAAGCTCAATTGGATCCTTCACCAAATCAAGTAAGGATGATCCTTCCTTAAATCATGCAAGAGATAAATATCCCCTTCCTTATTACCTAGAATCTCCACTTCCCATTGCTAGCTAAAAAAGACCTTTTCCCATCTCACCTAATGACTTGTTATTCCTAACCATCTTTTTCCACCAAACTAGTTGAACTAAAAAATGATCTTAGAAATGGACTTGATTTTTGAGAATAAATAATTTTTTGGTATGCCCTAGATGATGAAATCAAAAACACTGGAAAGGGATTTTCTCAATATGAACTCTCTGACACCAGACCCTACCCTAGGACTTGATCATACTTTTCTTTAGAATATCCTTATCTAAATCCATCACAACCCTAACTCTAGCATAAAATACCAAAATTCCTTCTTTTAAAATAGGATAAACCTTAATTAAATAAACCAACAAATTACCCATAAATTTCAAGTAATACAAACCCCAATATTCAATAGGAAGATCATAAAAATAATCCTAGACTAGGAACAAACATTTTTTTTGGAAAGCATAAGAATGAAATTTGGGCTCCATATTTGCAGCAATAAACTTGCTCCTCTCAAAGACCATAATGGTTCTTGTAATACTTGTTCATATATTATATTAAATAAAATATAGCCATAAATAAACCCTTTGATAGAAAAAAATATTCACCTCCTTTCCCAAATTAGATATAACCTAATCTTCCACTTCTCCTAACAATGTCCATTTCCCTATAATTCACAAATTAAGGCATTTTAGAAAAGCATCTACAAATTATTGTCAAAGGACTCTAAATTCCATTCCAATTTCATTGATTTCCAAATTTTCATTCCATATAAAGATGGATCCACTGATTAGTCCTCTAGAACCTAGGTAAGAACCAAAATTTCTTCATCAATCCTATTATGCCACCATCCAATTGATAAATTATTGGATTCAGTTACCACTCATTTATCTACTTCCAAACCCTCATCCTTATGAGGCTGCCTTGCAAGATCCCAAAATTGATTCTTGAATCTCACACCACATTATGACCTCCTAAGCCAACTTCAAAACCCAACCACTCTTGATTATCACTAATATCTTCTTCCACCTCTTACACCTACCCTTTCTTATCCTTAAAATTACCCCCACTATAAAATAATATTTTTACCCTTCCTACCAAAATTATCTCACATGAACCTATGCTTTATCTCCTCGAGTCATTCCATCATATCAATTCCATTATTTATATGAATGTTTTAGTTATAATAAAATTTCTTGAAATGAAAAAACCTACTCATTCTATAATATCCTTCATACATCTACATTTATTACATAATTGATATAGATTGTATTTTTGGCATATTGGTTACTTAACTTGAAATATTGGTGTTAGTTTACTTGTTCTGTAGGTTTGTGTATCATTAATCCTTTTAGTTGGTATTTTTTCTATGTTAGATTGATCACCTTATCTGAAAAGGATTATTGTAGATTCTTGGTGATCACACTTCCATCCTTGTAAATTTTGTTAGGACTTTCTCTTCTTATTTATTATCTCTAAAGTATTACCATTCCTCTTGAATGAAGTTTCTATTAAGGAGGATATCATTGTAATTTCAACTTCCTTATTCTTTGTAAAAGGTTTTCTCCACTTTTTTAACCCCAAATTAAAGCTTAAGGATTATAGTTGGAGAATTAATATTAATTTGGGTCCTTCATGTAATATTCTAGTATTTTCCTAAGTCTTATGTGTGTGTGAATTTATTGTATTTATAAATACACTATTATATTTTTTTGAGGTGTCACTCACCCATTTAGTCCACTTTTTGGATTTGGATTTAATTTCATGTAACTCTTCTCCCCCCACATGGCATACACATCCTCCTCACTTAGAAGATGATTAGCAAAAAATGGCACACATGCTGGAGCTTACACTTGTAACTCCTTTTCTCTCTAATCTCTTTATAATATCTCTCAATCCTCTTCTTATATTCTATATAGTACACTCTCACAACACTCTTTTTATTTTAGTCTTGATATTTCATCCTTGTGATGCTCTTTGTTATAAATCCATTCTCTCTCTTTCTTATAGCTTATTCATGTTATTGTACTTAGAGTTCATTATTTACAAGCTTCTAATATATTGTGTGTGTTTTTTCCATATGATGGTTTCCGTACTTGTCATATTTTCCTCAACTTTATGTTTGTTCTCATTTCAAGGTAACATTGTTATAATTTTATTTTATTGTTTATTCAACATTTAATTTGATTCTTGGAAAATAATCTAATAAAAAATGTGGCCATTTTAATTTTAATGTGATTTATATCTTTTTTTTATTTCAAACATCTACCAATCCCTTTGCAATCAGCTTGAAATTTCATTAAAACTAATTGTCTTGATACTCAACCCTCTTTTCTATATTCTAGTATGTCTCCAATTCTAATAGTGAATTGTGAAAATATATTTTTTGCCTTTTCAAATGATTATTTTATAGAAACATTAATGATAAATTACTCATTTACCCATGATCCTCTACTGATATATCATCCACTAGGCTCCAATAATCATGATTTTCCTTTCATGTTCACTCTTTTTCTAAATTGAATATTTTCATTACACATGTGCATATTCTCTATTTCATTTTCCACTTATGAGTGAAATTATTAAATTTATTTCATGTGTGATCAATTATATCATCATAGTGACATAATCCTTCCTATGTGGACATTGGTCTCTCTTCCACATATTCATGCAAACCTTAATTTATCCTAAAATTGTTTATTTCTTAATTTTTTCTTTATCTCATCACCCCTCATGCTTGTAATCCTTGTTTTATTTTGGTATGAATGAATGTACCCTATTTATCTATTGGTAATTATGTGTTTTATTTTTAATATTTATAATAATTAAGTATATAAAATACACATCTAATAAAAACTATGCCTCACATAGACTTATACATCTGACTTAATAACCTTAAATTACCTATTTCTTGACTTTCCTAGCTATATTTGATTTTTTTTACATATAAAAATCCTTTCCATGTACTTAAACATATGAAATGTAGTTATTTTAATATATTCATTGATATAATTTCTTGGATGGGATTATAAAATATCATTTTCTTATTCAATCAATGCAAGGAACAAATCTTGGTGAAAACAAATTATAAAAGTAAGGTTTTTTTTATTACAATTTTTTCAAGGCTAATGGCCTTATCCCATACATATTTTGAATGGTTATATATTTATCCATCCATTTTTTGGGTCATTAAAATGTTCATAGTTCCTTTGAAAATTTATTGACAACACATAAAGTCCGTATAATGTGTGAATGTTCCCCCAAACTAGTATGGTTATGTAGAGTATGTAGTCATCCATGTGGATTAATATCCATCTTCCTTATATAAATGATGTTTATTTAACTTTTATTTTCTTATATATTTATTTGAAAAATTACCTACATGTCCTTACATTAGGTTCTTTGTGCATATGCTCATCTCATGAAATCAATTCTCAATCTTAGTACACTAAAAAAAAAATCTCATGCATGGGTTCCAATTTGTGCACATTGATAATCCCATGGTGTCTATGGTTGTGTTATCTATCATTAAAACACCAGGTTATCATCTAGACCAATACTATGATGTAATAACCACACTAGTGAAATCCAAGTCCACCTTGTACATAAATTTCTAGTCTGGGCTATTAAGATTTTTTATGGATGCCTTATGCCTCTATTTTTTCCCTTATCCTCATTTTAACTTTTGTTTCCTGCACAAGAAATCTTATATTGGTAATTATTTCAATTTGGTGTTTAATATTCCCCATCATTAAATTAGTTTTGATATCCCTCATTATTATTTTTTATTTTTTCCCATTGTCATTTATAATACCCATTTAGTCAATTTTGAAACCCACTTCATTATTTTTATATTTACCACCTAGTTTCATATCATGTTTACATGACACCTAATGAGGCCACTATATACTAAATTTTTTTATCACCTTTTATATCCTTATACACTTTTAATTAGTGACTTCATATGAATCTGCCATCCACCTATCACATGAAACACCTATAGTATCCAACATATATGCTCTAATCCTATAAGTAATTATTCCATCATCAACTAGGTTAGCATTGTATATATATATATATATATATATATATATATATATATATATATATATATATATATATATATATATATATATATATATATATATATATATATATAATTTCCACATACATTAGTAAAGTATAATTTTCATGTGGGATGACCACTCTCTATTTATCATAGTATAGACTCATATACTTATATTTAAAATTAATATCCACTAGGTTTTTCATAAAATCATGGTATCCAACATGTAATTTTTATTTTTATTCCTCTTTCATCTCAATTAATTTTAAATTGTGAACTTTATTCCCATAATAACCAATTATATACTCTTTAGTACGTGAGTTGGATTAGATCATGTATTATTTTCCATGAATAAAAAATTTGTAGATGCGACCAATCTTGGTATCCATATCTCCCTCCAATCATCCTATGTTATATAATTAAAATGTTCATCTATAATTATTATGATGTAAATGAGATACCACTAATTTATAATTGCATCAATGGTTAGCTCATTATCATAATTGAAACTCTACACAATTTGTATCTCCTTCAAGTATAGTCTAACCTATTTTTGTACCTTCCCCACACTTTGTATAAGTTGAATATTTAAAAATTAAAATATTCCCTCATACTTAAGTAACAAAAATATTTGTACCCAAAATTTTCATCTCTCATGTGATAGAAGTTACTCTCTCCATTTATCTAACTTTATGTTCTACCTCCCATGTAGTTTAAAATTTTATTTGGAAGTTTTAAAGTGATTTATTTCCTTGGCATAAAATAAAATTCTAAAATGGTGTTTCAAATATTATTAAACATTTACTTTGGCCTACATGCTAGTATATATGTTTTCTTGAAATTACATTTGTTGTGGTTGTGTGTATACCCCACTCCTAGTAGGTATCTTCACATATTGACTTTATCTTCCATTTTTTTCCCATTTACATATTATTGAATTATAATTAATGAATTTTACCTTACTTTATTTATATATTATCTTTTTGACCTACTTGGCCTTATCATTATGTAAAATAATTCAAAGTTGAGAAATCCTTCATGTGATTCCCCTTACTGCAATGCATTCATGTCATGAATTTTGGGAACTATATATGATATTGATTCATATATTTACATATAAAAAATGATTAATTAAATTGAAATCATAATGATATTTCACCTTCTCTTCATCCAAAAAATCCTCCATGTATATAATTTACATGTCTTTGGTTATAACCTCCATAGTTATGATAGACTCCTTAATATGGATCATATCATCTCCAACTATATCCAAATTTATTATTTCATGACTTCCTTTGTTTAGACCATATACTCCTTGAGGTTTGGATTATAATCCCAACTTTTGAATACATATTAAAGTGCTATATTTTATTTTCTTATCCTAATTTCCTTTTCATTCTCAATTCAATTAGTGACTCTAAAAATAATGGTATCATGAGTGTTTATTTAACAAAATTTACACCATCCTATGACCTTGATTTTTTTCACAATGTATGAGTGGGTATGATTTCATCTAATGAGATTATTTACACAAATCACACCCTATATTAATTTCATACACATACCTCAACTTGTGATCATTATATTTTTGTGTTTTTACCTCATAGTTGGTATACCAAATCCCTTTCTTTTTCACCAACATGGTGATAAATGCTAATGTATTTACCTAAGTTTCCATGTTTTCAATATAATCTTATAGAAATAAACTAATTATCATATCCATTAAGTTTTTTTATTCTGGTCTTATAATAACCTCAAATGATTGTTGTACATATATGAAGGTTTACATATTTAAATTTATCCTAAATTCTATTAACATCCATCCACAAACGATTGTGCATGTTTTAATGGAATTATGTCATATGATATTTTAGATAATAGAGTTTTAAAATATTAATTGAATTTATGTTCACTCTCTACCATACCTACTTGATATCATAATATTTATTTATTATATGCAGTATAATATCCAACATAAAATCTTAATGCCATAATACTAATGCTTACTATCCTAAAGGAGTTCTTGTGTTTCTATGTAGCCTGGGATACAATATTTATGTTTAAATTTAAATTGAGATGGGTAAATATAGTATAGGTTTAATAATATATAAATTAATAATCATATGGTTAAGAATATATAAATGAATAAGCACAAGGGTGATAAAAAATATATAGCATGTCAATTAATTGAAAACTTAGATAAGCAATATTATGAATTAAAATGTTGAGATATGTTAAAAATATAAATTTTAGCTATTAATTGATATTGAAATAAATGGAAAATAATATTACTTGGTTTATTATGCCTATGTATATATGATATGGAATAGGCTATAATTAGACTATTTCTATATTTTGGATCAATCATCAGATTATTTTCACTTTGTGGCTCAAACCTTTCTATTGGATCTATATGGTTATGTTGAAATACATATCTAACCTAGACATAGGTGTATAATCCATAACATTGACTGGATATGAATGTGACCACCTAGAAACTTATGGGTTTTCTATCACCTTTAATTTTGGTGTGTTTAGATCTTGCACGATGACTGCCACTCTTTATCAAATGATCAAACCATACCTTCCTCACCTTTGAGTGACTATGGGAAAAATGGGTTAGTGGGATCATGGTTTTGAGCTACCCTAAGGACCCATCTATCAATGGTTTATTCCTACATATCCAATACTTTAAATAGGGCCTCATACTTATTTAGTTCTCCCTTATGTATTGGTCTATGTGAACATACAGATGAAATGTGTGGTAAGTACATAGAGTGACTAGCTTGTAAATTTTCAAATATGGATCATGAGGTGATCCTTAATTAATTTGGACCTATATATGGGATACCCATATGACTAATATTAAAATATGAGATAATGGGGAAACTTTTCTCACTTTAGTACATTTAGTAAGTTACCTTGTGAGTTTCTAGGTCTTTGTTAGGTATTTTCTAGGTGAGGAATGAATTAGGATTGATTATGCATATATACCAATCATTTTAAGAAATATATCACATTAAATCACTTAGTCCAACCATAATCATACATTTTAATTTAAAATTTGATGACTTTAGGGCATTAGATGCTTAGTTTTGCATAAAACACTTGTGTTGATGTAGACATTTAACTATAACACAAGTGCCCAAGAAGCTATAAAATAGGTATAGGTCCAAAACTTGTATAGGGTGGTAATAATTACATTTATATATTTTTTCATAGTATAGAAGGCTTGGTCACTAGAATAACATATGGTTAACTAAAATATAAGTAATAGGCACAAGAAATAGTAGATGTGAGCCTTTTAATAGTGGGAAGGTCTAGGAAATGAAAGGTACAACCATGTGAAGTACTTGCCAAGTATATAGTACTAAGGTGTTCTATAATTTAAATTTAGTATCTACATTTTCCCCTCAATTTAATCTAGTAATGAAATATTTATTTTAAAGGAAGAAAAATGTATACATGGGTGTGTATAACTCACCTTACCTTTGTGTGAGTCTAAATTGAGTGATTTAATGGTGATTGACCTAAAACCAAAATCATGCTGCAATATATAATAAGTGCATATAGTTTAAAATATAAAACATTTTAAATGTCTAAGAGTAAAGAGAGTAAGGTTAGGATTACACTTATGTATCAATGCAGTTTCCTTGACTTTTTGGAAATTTGATTTGAAAAGATGTTTCATTATGAATATTTGAATATAATATTAGGAAAAATATAAAACCTAAAACTACATATGCATATACATACATACATATATATAGGATGACAAATTATGCTCAATATTTCAAAAAATGTGAGTTTATACCCACTATTTGAGGTTAACTCAACCATGAGAACCAATCATACATATAACCTACTGAGCATGAGGTATCTAAGTCAACTCACACTATAAATCTAGTGAGGGTGTATGATTTTATCACTCCATCCTATAAACTTGGTAATATTGAGTGATTTAATCACCTCAACCTTTCTAAAATAAAACTAACTATTATAGTATATTGACTCACTAATAGTCCATACAAGTCCATCCTAGGTTATGTTAAACTACATAGAAGTGCTTGAAATCTAAAACTAATTTTTATTTTATAATTAATGTGCCTTTTTATTGGCATATGAACCTCATATACATCTCAATTTGAAACTTGGATATAAAAATGGTATTAATGTATATAATGTTGTAAAAAATGTGTATTTGAATCATGTAGCTATGAAATTTGGCCAATTTGAAGTGAAGAACAATTTTCCATAACATGTCCCCACTGTAATCTAAAATTTTTGAGTACTAAATAAATGTGGGTATGTGCCTTTTTTTGCATGCCCCAACTAAAATATAAACCTATAAATCTATGAAATGCATGCCTCTATGACATGCCACCACTGATATGCCACCATTTAAGGTGAAGGAAAGTAGAAATTGGCAGTTAACCTACCTCAAAAGGATAATATAACTATATAATTTGTGTATGTATCATGTAGCATATAAGAGTAGCATTTCTAGGTAGATATATCAATGAGGTACATGATATGTAATCACATCAAATTATTATATGCATAATGTGAATCATTAAAACATATAGATAGTAATAGTATAATATCAACAAGAAAGCAAGCACACATATAAGAGCACTCAAAATTAAATCAAAAGATAATGGTCCAAAGAGAACTCAAAAAAGGGTCATGTTCAAATGTTTCACAATCAGAGGGGTATGACTTATTCAAATGTCCACAAGGCATGTAATGACATACTCAAATGTCAAAATAAAAAAATAAAGGTGTTCAGCCTATAATCAAAGGATCATGTTTAAATTCTCAAACATGAAAAGTAAGACACTCAAGTGTTAAAAAGGAAAGCATATAATCATAAAAAATCATCATAAACATATCTTACTAGTCCATTGATACATGTGTTACTAAAAATTTTAAGTACATAACATATAAATTATACTATGAAAGATATAGACATGGATAAATTCATGTGTAATTAAATAAGCTCAAAAATGATAATGAATAAGATAATGTAATAATGTAACCTAGTTGTATCATGATCAAGGAATCAAATTCCTCCAATGTTATTATAATATTAGTAGAGGGAAGGCCCAACATCTAAAATTTGTTATATTGTCCAGGTATGCCTATATCACTAAAAATACATTTTAAATACATTTAAATATAAATATATGATATGCTATCTACCAACATAATTCCAAGGATTTAATAGAGCATGTAAATGCTAAAAATATTTTTGGATTTTTTATTTCTTATTTTTTTTGTAATTTTGAAAAGAAAATACTATCCTATGATCTTATCCAAAGGATGCTCATGATTATCTCCCTAATTAGAATCTGGTGCAATAAAATGGTAGTACTACCAAGGAGCATGTATAAGTGTAATATTTGTCATTGTAGGATCTATGATGCTTTGCATGTGTATAATAGTAATCTATGGTTATGAGGCAATAATATAATAAATGGGGGTTCATAGAAATAATTGTTGAGTGTTTGATTGACTTGTAAATGTGATTAAAACTAAAACATATCTATTTACTTGTGTAGAATTTTAAAATGGACAAGTATTAAATGATCTCAAGATGAGGATGAGAATCTATGAGGAGTGGTAAATGTGTTACCTTTCTTGAATAATATGTGCCATATGTGTGCATAGTAGAAATAGGAAATGTATCATGGTATTTTGGTAAGTTTTTATTTGGTATATTTTCATCAAATATGTTTTCCTTCATTGTCATTAAACATTGTTTTTCATGTTTTGCATTATTTTTAATCAAAAATGGACTAATATGCAACATAATAGAACATTATTCTCATCCATGTGTGACATTACATTGAATGGACTAAACAAAAAACTTATATGCATTAGCTTTACTCACGTGTTCCATGCCATATAGATGTAAATAATTTATAATAACATATATTAAATTCACAATTTTAGTCAGCTACAATATTTTGACCTTTCTTGCCATCCGTACAAGGTTTAATAATTTGATGCTTTGAGGATTGATTGGTAATTGATTCATATGAAGGAATGTGTTTTACCTTATCATTTGGATGCATTTCTCTCTTTATAGGTAAATGTTATTTTTGTATCATGTTTGGTTCCTCTTGGTGTTTATGTAATAGATCTTATTTTATTTGTTCACTTTTCTTGGACTTGATTCTATTTGTATATTATTATTGTTTTACATTAACAAAATATATTTGCATCTTTGAATTATTTACATTAGTATTTCCAATATATCCCAATCCTTGAAAGTCATTATAAATAGATGTGGAAATAGGATGAGTGATGCCTTGAGAATGTTTTCCCAACCCTTAACCATTAAAACTAAAGTGTTGTAAATATTTATTTCCAAAACCATATTTTTTTAGAAGATAAGTATCATTATTAAGAGGTATATTTTTATCCTTTTCTTGGTTTGATTTTTCTTTTTGAATATTTTATTTCTATAGGTTTGGAATTTGTAATCTAAATTTTTCTTTGGTCACCACATTTTTTATTTTGGTACTTGTGCTTTAGGAGAGGTACTCATAATGTGAATAGTTTTGTTGAGTGATGTATTAATAATATGATCACCACTATCATTTATATTTTTATTTCATGATTCAAATCCAAAAAAAATCTATGATCCCCATGAATTATATGATATGTATAATAGTATTTAGATCTCCTTATAGGATGTGGAGGTGGTAACTTGATCATATTATTTTGACACATTTATCTTAATATTTTACTTGGTATCTTAGTAATCTTTGGTATAATATTTAAACAAATTATTTTATATTTATTTGGTTATAAATTTTTATTTGGATATGAAACCTTGTTTGGCATAACAGTGGTAAATGAGAATACAAACACATGATTAACACTAACATGTGTTGGATTATATAGGTATGTAATCTAATTTTCTAATGATTTGAATTTTGAACTAAAATTATTTTTCAAGTATTCTATTAACTTAATTATAATTATTATTTTATATTTTATGGTTTCACAATACAAACCTTAGGTATCTTAGTTGTATATGCATACATAGGCCATCTACCTTACCCTTTGAAAGAGTGATAGCATGGACCTAGTTAGAGGAATGGTAACTATCAGAATCCTTAGATTTAGGATGAAGAGGATAAATATTATAAGAATAATTTTGGTAATTATATGTTATATTTTTATTTTGATGAGAATCATTCTCTGATTTAGTTGTCTTGAATTTTCTAATAATGTAGACAAGATAATAAGCAATGACAAAAATGAGATATTAAATAGAATTTCTCAATATATGTATCCATATTTATAATTATTTTATGAAAATAAACTTTTATTTTTTAATTTTTAATAATTTGAAATCAAAATTTAAAATTCAAAAACACAGTAAATTAGGAAAAGCTAGGTCAACTAGGGTTTGAAGACTAAAGGTTGGGGTCACCACAAGGTACCAAACTAAGATAAAGTAATTTAAATTGATTAGATGAGATTTTTTTTAATATAAAATATGTTTTTAATGAAAAATAATAAATGATACAAACCGATAAAAATAGGGAAATAAAATTATAGTGTATGGCTTATAGGTCTAAATTTACTAAAAATAGTCAAATGTAAAATTTGTAATTGTATAATACTTTTGAAAAAAAAAGAGGTTTCTCTAATTTAAAATAGATTGTGAAAAAATTATGATAAAATTTAAAATATATATATTACTAATCTAAAATATACCAAACAATATGGAATGTTTCACAAGCAAAACCCTATAATATTCCAAATAAAGAATCACTAATTATGATAAAATAAGAATTTATTTTAGAGATATGAGAAAGGTTTATGAATAAAATATGGTTTTTGATTAAACACATAAATTATTTATAAAATAATTACACAATTCACCTTTTATGTTAATATTTACTAAAAATAGTAAATTTTACAAATTAAAAAATATGTAAAGAATTTGGGCAAACAAAAGGAGGTTTTTGAGTATATCAACCTGGCTATCAAATCAAGGAAGAATAAAATTGAAAGTGTATAAAAATAAATATTTTAAATAAAATGAGGGTAAAACCCCAAGGTAAATTTTTATATTTGAAAGAAATTATAAAAAAATGAAAATATGGGAGGTTTGAAACCCTATATTAGACTAGTTTTGCGAAGAAATACTAAGAGATCAAATTCACTAAATGTTTAACCTTAAATTAATATGGATAAATATATTATAGGGTAAATAATATATAAATTACTAATCACAAGGGTGATAAATAGATCTATAGCATGTCAATTAATTATAAAATTAGATAAATAAAATATCGAATTAAAATGATAAAAAAAAAGTATAGATATTAACTAATATCAAAATAAATGGAAAATAAGAGTACTTAGTTGGTTTATTGTGCATATGAATATATTATATGGAACATGTTGGAATTATATTGGATTTGAATTCTATAAATTTACACTTTTATGGCCTTAGATGATTGTATTGAATCTAAACGGTCTCCTCGATGCACCTATCTAGCTTGGATGTAGGTGTGTAGTATGAAATATTATTTTGATCTAGATGTGACCACATAAAAGTTTTTGAGTTTTATATTTAATTTACTCTAATATGTATATATATTTCACATAGGTTATCACTCTTTCTCAAATGATCAAACCATAGCTTCATCACCCTTGGAGTGACTATGGTAAAAATGGGTTAGTGGGCTCATGGTGTCAAGATTTCCTAAAGACTTATTTATCAATGGGTGATGCCTACATGGATAATAATTTTAAGAGATCCTTAACTTTATGTAAACATACCCTATGTGTTGGCATGTTTGTGTATAAGGATGCAATGTGTGATAAGCAAGTATATAGAGTGACCTAGCTTATAACTTAGAAAAATTGGATCATGGGATGCTCCTTTAGTATTTTAAACTTGTAGATGTGTTTTCCCTATGATTGATACTGAAATAGGAAAGAATATGGAATGTTTTATCACTTGAATTATTAATTAATGGATTTTGGTAAGATTCTTATGGGTTGCTAGGTATTTTTTAGGTGAGGAAAGAATGAGGATTGATCATCAATATATTAAAATCATTTTAGGAAATATCTTAGATTAAATCACTTATGTTGACAATAATCACACGTTAAAATTGAAAATCTTATGACTTTATGGAATTGAACACTTAGTTTGGAATATGTCACTTATTTTGATTTAGGCATCTAGTTAAGATGCAAGTGTCTAAGAAGCTAGA